>VYXF01011906.1:1367051-1377924 GCA_013397295.1 Polioptila caerulea
AGCGGCCGCGCTCCGTCAGGGCCGGGGAGCCCTGTCCCCGCAACCCTGCCCTAAAGCCGGGCTTTGCCCTCGGGCTTTTGTTTAACACTTCCCAGAAAATGCGGCTGCTTCCCAGCGGGGACGTGGCGGAGTGCCTTCCCGCGGCTTTGGGAGAGCAGGGTCGGCCGCGGCCAGGACACCGCCAGCTCCCCTGGTCGAGCTTACTACCCTCGCTTTAAATCGCGAGCATTAATGGTAGAAAATATGCAATTGGTAATGTATTGTTTTTAAAATCAAAACACAGGGCCGGCCCAACTGCGCGCTGCCACGGCTCGGGTCCAGCAGGGACGGCATTTGCCCGACGTGTGACTGCAGGATATGAAGTTACAGGCTTTATAGAGGAACCTTCGCACTGCGCCCGTCCCGAACCGCGGCTCTTTTCGGGAAATGCAGTTTCGGGCCACAGAAAGCACCTCTCTCCCGGTCGCCGCAAGAGCTCGGTTTTTTAGCTTCCCCGGTGCCGCTCAGCCGTCACACCCAAAGCGGGCGCTGCCGGATGCCCGGAGCCCGCCCCTACTCCCTCATGGGGACGGGGCAGCCCTCGCCGAGGTTCGCAGGCGCCGCTGCTCGAACTGGGGTCTGAGCGTGGTTTCAAGCATGAGCTTTACGAACACGTTCTGTTGAAACGAGAAGCGGCGGCCTTCGGTGCGGCGCGGGCCCGCCCTGCCGTCCGTGCATCTCTGCTGGCCGTGCCGGCGGGTTGCGGGGGACTCCTACAAGTACTGTCAGTGATGCCGCGCGGGATCCGCGGGCAGGAGGACGCGGGAGGCACGCACTCGGAGAGCTCGGATGCAGGATGTGGTCTCACGTACATTAACCGTCTCTCAGCTGCGGATCTGCAACTGATAGCGGCCGCTTCCCGGGGGATTTAAGGAGGCTCTGGAAGTCGTCGCAGGAGACCGTCTGACGGGGCTAACGCCCCGCAGGGAAGACCGGCACCCGCGGAGGGACCGGCCGCACGGCCCGGTGTCACTGCTTCGCCTTCCGCTCGGCAAGCGCAGGACGGTGAGCGGGCGGGTCCGCGCCTCGGGCGCTTTCGCTCCAGCCCGTCTCCTCAGGCGGGACAGCCGCACCGCGACTCATGCGCGTGTCGCGGCGGGGAGCGCATCCTCCCCGACGGGCAAGTGCCCCGGCGCTCTGGCCTGCGGCAGCCCGGCGGTGACACAGACAGCTCCTCCTGCCCCAGAACACAGGCAGCACCCGGCGCCTCCCATCGCCCGCCCCAGGCCGTCCAGCGCTGCAGGGAGCGCGTCCCGCGGGGCGGGCGGCTCACGGGTGTCCCCTGGACGCGCGTCCCTCCCTCGGGGGCGCAGCGCCGCTCCGCGGGGAGCTCCGCGGCCCGGCCCGCGCATGCTCCGCCCCGGGCGGGCACGGCGGGCGCCCGGGCAGGGGGGCTGGACGGGCGGGCAGGGAGATAGGAAGGGCGGGCAGAGGGGCAGAGGGGCTGGACGGGCGGGCAGGGAGATAGGAAAGGCGGGCAGAGGGGCAGGGGGGCTGGACGGGCGGNGCAGGGGAGTAGGAAGGGCGGGCAGCGGGGCTGGACGGGCGGCACTGCTGAGGCGTCGCGATAGGAGGAGGTGTGTGGCGGTAGTGTGACAGCGGCACGGAAATAACTCCACGAATATAAATTGTAGCCAGTGACTGAGGTGTGTCTACCGGGGTGGTGGTTCCGCAGCGCTCATACAAACCCGTGGGCTCCAACCATTTGCGACAGGTATGTGACATGGGGTTATTGTAAATAAACTTTCCTTATGTAATTGTTTATTTTTCTTACAGAAGCAGAACACTCAAGACTACATCCAACAAGAACTCAGAAGCCTGTGCAAAAAATTAGCGATTGTTCCCCATCCCACCCATTATTACGTTCACGAGAGTCAGCGGGACTGAAGTACCTCAGTTTTACAGATACACAGTCAGCCACGTAAGACGCTGTAGAGAAGACTGACCTGAGCCTGAGGAGACCTTCTTGAATGACCTCATCGTCTTCTGAGGAACCTAAAATCAGAGAGCCGGAGTCAGTACCGCGTACACTGTCCCGGAGTACCGTATTTAATTACCTCATCTCCAGTTTAACGGCTCATTAGGAGGCCATAAAATGCCACGGCATTGACTCTATGAAGTGACCTGTAAACCTACTGTTTGAGACTTACCTAGCTCATCAGAACCACAAGGAGATAAACAAGGCATAAGAGAAAAAAATCAAGTGCTGCTTTCCCCCTGCCCCTCAGCACAAGTAAAAGCACTGCCCCTTTCATTGGTCACTTATGAAAGCTGCGCAGGTGATTACAACAGAGGGAAAAGACACAAATTTGCAGAATATTGGAAGGTGTTTTTTTCCTTTATCAATATTTAATTGCAGTAGGTAACCTGAGAACTAGCGAGTTGTCTTTACTATGCTTAAATTGTACATAATAAACAATCAAGTCATACTTTGTATATAGGTTAAGAAAAGCCAATAAAAATATTTCTCCAGGATTATTTCATGGTCAAAATAGTAACTCAATGCCAACTTATGAATATCAATAGAAAAATGCTTTTAGCTATGACTGATAAAACTGCAGAGCATAGTATGTAATGATATTCTAGGTCTCAGTCTAAACAAAATCAATCAATCATATAAATACAGATATGTGACTTGACTGAAACTTCATGAAAGGTATACTTTTTCTCTAGTTGAAAAAGGCCTGGCTTATTTTGTATAATGTCAACAAAAATATCACACAGAAGAAAAACTGCTGCAGATGGCATGAAGCATTAAGGAAAATACCTTGGTTTTGGAGTATTCTTGTTACTTAGGTTGTCCAGTTTGCTTAACAAATGAAAGATGAATAGACAGTAGCATGCACAAACTCACCTGCCACAAGCCTGTCTTCTTGTCACCCTCTACTGTCTTTTTGAACAATCTACATTAACTAAAACCTATCAAAAATAAAAAAGGAATTGCAGTATCAACCTGTTTAGACAGAAGCCTAGTTCTCTTCTGTTCTAGAGAAATCTGAGTTTTGTCTTTCTTCCAATTTAAGACAACATCTGGATAGCTACCCTGCACTCCTACTAAAAAGAAAAAAAAATTGGATATCCTACTAGGAGTGAGCAAAGTCAGAAGAAGAATGAACAAAGACAAATGAGAACCAATTTTCTCTAACTTCTTTTCCCTTACAGTCAAATATTCTGAATCCTTTCCAATGCCAGAAATTGAAAAAGGGGGTGGTACAATCTTTCTTTTCAGTGCAAGAACACTGGCAAGCTGATTCAGTTCCTCTTCTTTTGTAGTAACTATGTTTTCCACTGGAATTGTGTGGACTTTTGTCTAGTATTAAACCTAACTCTGCTTTTACACCTTCAAGCACTGAAGCCCAATCTCTTGTATCTGCTTCTTTGTTCTGCCAACCTGTGGCTATGTGGCTTTTGTGTCTTTCAGATTTACTTGCATTATTTATGCAACATAATGAAATATGCAAGCATACAGTAAAGGATCCGTTCTTGGCTTTGGAACGTAGCCTGCTTCAGTTTATGCAGGGATTAAAAATAAGTATTTGGGGGAGTGGTGTCAGGATTCAAAGGAGGCAAGCACAGTTCTTAAAAACTGTAGCAGAAAACAGCATAAGTTCAAGTTATTCTTGTTTCCAGTATTGTCATTTTGTAACACATTTTTAAGCATCACATTTCTAAGAGTCACATAATAGATTACTAAGCAGAAAAACAGAGATCTATTTTTTTTATAGTTATTACAAAAAGCTTCCTGATACAATACCTAAAGCTTGGCATAAGATGTGTTAGTGTTGAAGAGCCTGGGCATTGCAACTCTATGAACTCATTTAAATAGATAGTTTAAATGCAAAACTATTCTGGCATGTATTTTACTATATCCTACTGAAAGACATAAAAAACCAGTGTCTGATTTAAATGGAAGCAGGTTTGGGCTCTGGAATGGCTCATGGTGAACTCTCCTGTGCCCGCTTATGCTGTACAAACCAAAAAAGTATTTTGATATTTTACTTCTGAAACTATCTTGGCATTTACATGAACTTTGTAACTGCAAGTAAGTAAATAAATGCTGTTGAGAAATTGTGTACTAGACAGCAAGATGTTTTCAGAGAAGTCACTAGCTTTGAAAGCAGTCCTTATTTTAACTAACCATTCACATAATGTAGAAGGATACTGTAACAGTAAGCATGAAAAATAATGCAAGAGAACACCATATGGAATTATTGCTGGACAGGAAATACAATGAAAAGTACAGTATCAGTTAAAGGCACACTGACAGACACCCAACACAGGTAATCCACTTCCCCTTACAAAGTAGCACATTCTGTTAGTCCACTGACTTAACAGCTTAGGTAGTCTATTTTTGACAACTTATCAATCAGTAAAAAACAATAGCAAGTTTGTATCTATTTAAAAGGAATTTTCTGAGATATGGATTGTTTTGAATTCATTACCGTAAGCAGGTTTGCTGCCAAAGGATTTAGAAACATAATTTGTTTGGAAGAAAGTAAAATAGATATAAATAGTTACTCCATTTAAGTAAGATACACTCTTTCCTCCAAATGTAAGTTGGAAAGAAAAATTAATATGTTAAACTTGTTTCTTTCACAGTGGTAGCCATGGGACTGTTTTCTTCCAGAGTAAAGCCAGCAGTATTTTTTAAAAGAATGCTGGGTACTATAAGTATGATAAGAGAGTAGAAGAACTAGAAAACAAAAGCCACCAATCCTTTATTTTATAACAAATAAGGAAAGCAGTGATGCAAAGGAATAGGGGAAAACATTCCAGTGTTGAAAGGATCTTCTTTTAGTTAACTCATCTGGAGTGAAGACTTAAATGGATGAATGCTGCAAAGTATACACACCATTTTAACTCTGTGTACAGAACCCAAGCATAGTGAGAGCATAAAACATGAGCTTTTAAAATGTATCTATATACATATACACACACACCAGTCAAATATATTAACAAACTTTGCTGTCTTTGAACCAGTCAGTAAAAATTAACCTTTTTTACTGTTCTTGACTGCTGATAGAAGCATTATGCACACAGTATTTTGATTTCAAACATTACAAATGAGTGTTATCTGACACTCTGAATTTACTTGTTTTATACATATTCCTCAATGTGCAATTCTAAATAATGGATTTCCTCCTGAGGTGTT
Source organism: Polioptila caerulea (assembly GCA_013397295.1). Lineage (NCBI taxonomy): Eukaryota > Metazoa > Chordata > Aves > Passeriformes > Certhiidae > Polioptila > Polioptila caerulea. The sequence goes on from VYXF01011906.1 coordinate 1,372,243, forward strand.
TTGTTTAAACTTTTTTTTTTTTTTTTTCATTTAATTCAGTTCAATATAGTTATTTTGAAATGCATAAATAAGAAAAATTAAGATATCCTGAAAAGGTACACTAAATTGTTAAAGTCCTTATGTAATTACAGGGTGGATAAAATTGAAAGTTCTCACAAGTTTAGTCTTTTTTTAGCCATAATTTTCTTTGCTTTTCTTCCATACTTCTGTTTATACACCATTAGTGTTTTTCTAGTATTTTCTAGTATTTTTCTAGCATGTGAAGATGAAAACATCTGTGAAATATTTAATATTTTTACAATGCTGATTTAAGAAAATTAATTGAAAAACACACAAATTAAAACTTAGTCTTTCCTTGCTAATTTCACTCACTTTTGTCACTGATCTAAGGGAGGGTAACTACAGCTTCAAGTAAATAACGCAGCTAGGCAACAGCCCAGATATGCTTTTTTCTGATATAAAAGAGGCTAACTATATCTTGGCTTTTAGGGAAGTTTTTGAAGATCAAACATCCAGTTATGCACCTTTTAATTATGTGTAAGAATGTCATTTGACTACAGTGAGAACAGGAACAAAGAAAGGTAAAATATGCTTCCACCATTGTTAGGAATCGGATTCTTTTGGGCAATGAAAAGGGTAATGAACTCCACAATATCAGAACAGGAGCCAATGAAAGTCAGACAACTCGAGGATCAGAATTTCTGCACAAAATTAAGTGCTACTACTATACTGACCATTATTTTAGCAATAAAAATTATTTAGCATTTATTTAGTTTTAAAAATTAGTAACACATAACAAAGGAATACACTGAACAAGGTTATTTTTGTTTAAAGGATTGAAATTACTCATATACAACTCTCATATTTAGTGCATTTGATTTAGTAAAATCTGCGATTTCTTATAGTCTGCATTTGAATATATCTATATAAACAATGATCATAATTATTTAATTAAAAAGCAATGTAAACCAGGTATGTTTCAAACAATATTTTGTGATTCAAAGATGAATTTTTTTAAACACACAATTTAAAAGTGGATCACTACTGTTCTACTTCCTACATATGCAAAGTACTTTATTCCTAGTTTACTGTTAGCAACGGCATTTGAAATTGCCACACATTGATTTGCTATACAGCAAATGAAACAATGAGAAAACCACTTTGTGATCTTATTACATGTTTTCAGATGGATTTTTCTTTGTACTTCTTAAATGACTTTGTATCAGTACTTTGTAAGGAAAAGAACTTTAAAAGCCCTAATTCTCAAATCGTAGGTAGGTAACATTTTTCATAGCTTGATCACTGATTTATTTTGTTGTTTATTTCTGTGAGAAACTACATATAGAGAGAAAGATTTTATTTCCCCACTTGATAACTATTTGCAAACAAAACAAAGCCAAATGAAATACTGAAAAAAATATCTGCTAAAGATCAAATTAAGAACGAATATTATGACAAACTGAATTCAGTTCACTTAGGTTATAAAAATACTGCAGCCAAGTAGGATTTTAACATCATCCCCTCGAAAGGGATGTCATTATAAGTTTAATTTAAAAAAATGAATAATTTTGTTTACTTTTATAAAAACTTTATTATGCTTGTTCAGACCTCTTTTCTGAGACATTTTATGGAACTTGTTTTGATGGAATTTACACACCCTTCACGTATCTTTTCCTTTGCACAGAACTTTTGTCTTATTTGCATGTGCTATTTACCTACAAACGACAGAATCTTCTTTCTTCATTTTTATTGGTTTTTTTTTTAAATCACTGAATTATTACTTGAGAGGACTACTAATGATGGATTTTATCATCATTTGTATTTTGTAATATGCTTATCAAGTACTGATATGGATATTGTCTATTAAAATAATCAAATCAAACATTGTAGAAGTTAAAGAGCAGATGAGTGTCTGTATTTTAAACACCAATAGTCACTCTCCTAGAAGAGTGGATAGTACAGGGCACCTCTTTCCCATTTCAACTGGAGTGGACACCAGTCCTGTATGTCAATGACTTCTGACTGAGTCATTATTTAAAACAATAGAAGAAATAAAGTAATGCAATGGTCATTTCTTATACATTTTAGTGGAGATAGGTCATTAATTCAAAGCAGAAAAAAAAACCCAAAACCAAGAACATCAGTGATATATAACTAAAAAGTCACAATCACTAAAAGAAAATATGAAAACTTTAAAAACAATGTACACATCAGGAGCTGAAGTAGGTACAGGACATACAGTATCTGAAAGAAAAGCAAAATAATCACCTAATATGTGATACAAAATTATTAGTGAGTGTACAAATTTTAATGGTTGAATTTCTAGTAGTTATCCTTGTTGCATTACTGCATATGGCCAGCCTACAGAATATTTGTTAAATACCTTCATAATATTTATGAAATCTTGGTTTAGTCTAAATGTGATATTACTGATATAAACAGTGAACCAATACCTTCAAATTGTTAGAACACTGAATCTTAGACAGTGCCCATAACAAAATAATAATCACATATACATACTAGTTAAACAGTCGGGTATTAGATCTGTCTCATTACTGCATATGGACATACAGAATGCTACAGACTGGAAGTAGGATTTTGGGGAAGTGGTTTGCTAGAAATAATAAGTATGTGCATGAATGTCAAAATAATGGACATGTGATCTAACTTTATCGAAACAATAGAATGAGCAGGATTTTTTTTTTTTGCTAGAATCACTGAAAAAGCAGAAATTGGCTACACAGCCCTCTCATCTCTGAAGCAGTAATATTAAGTACAGATGGTGGATTATTAAATGTTAAGTTAATAAAGTATTTAAATATTTTAAGACAGACACATTTTTGCATCATTAACAGTACAAATAATTCCCTAATAGAACTATTTTCAAGAAAATAGGGAATTGTTTGAAACTACCTCTATTTCTCTGTTAAAATTTACTAGTTAAATATTACAGTCCTTACTCTTCTGTATAATTAAGCTTTTGTTCAACTATGAAAAAACTAGAAACTGATTGCTTGAAAATGAGCTGCATGACCTTTGTCCTGGTTTGTCACCTCTGACCTTTAATTTGAAGGTCAATTCATTCTGCATATCAATTCATTCTATTTTTAGAAGCAGAATGTATATTTTTAAAATTGTTATCCTCCCATATGAAAGACATCAAGTCGGTTTTGTCTCTTTTTTTTTTCAGGCTCTACACATCACACCAGAGGAGCATATTTGCTTTTTTTGTGCAACTGTATTTGAAACACCCAGTGTGCAATTACAGAAAATGAATGCTTGTCTCTGCAATGAAAAAAAGCTTTTAATTTTTTTTCACGTAGTAGAGATGTTGCAGCACATTAAAGTGAATTTGGAAAAAAATCTCCTAGACTGCACACTTTTCTAAATTTGTCTTTTTTAAATACAGGGAAAAAAGGAGAAATCCTGTGTTTGCATTGCTTCTAATCGATACCTGCTTTTTCCTGCACCTTCTCTGTGCCATGAGCGGTTATTTCATTCTCACTGATGACACTCTGTTTGGATATTCACTTCCAGAATGTCCTTTCATCAACTGAACCTGTGGTTAAAAACAGCGAATACCAAGTTCCTGTCTAGTTGCTGGTTTCATCCACACACTTCCACTTCACATAGGTAACGTTACGCTTCCCAAGTTGGCTACAAAAACATCTGCGTTGCTGGGAGAGCTCGTGTTCCGAAGCGGAAAGCGCTGTAGGATTTGCCACTGATTTTGCTGTCAGCATGCGACACGGGCGCGCCGCAGCGTACTAGAGGAAGGCCGTGGGTGAGAGCAGTGCCCCGCCGTGACCCCCGCGGGGCAGCTCGCCCCCGGCACGGCACAGCCCGGCCCGGGCCGGGCCCGGACGGCGATAACATGGCCGCGGGCTTCAGCACCGCGGACAGCGCCGCGCCGCCGAGGAGGGGCCGGGGCCGGGNAGCGCCCGGCTCGGAGCGACGCGCGGTGCTCGCCTCTCCGCCCGGGGATCGCGCAGCGCCGCGGGCTTCCGCTGCCGCTCAAACAAAACGCTGCCACGGGGTTACAAAGCAGAAAGAGAGGAGGAACAAATGGCTTAACCGCTTGGGCACTTCTGTGCTCGAGGATGCAATGTGAAACACTGCGTGTGACCTACCAGTGCATCCTGCAAACGGCCTAGACTGAAGCTGTTCAGGCCTAGGAGGGAGCGCACGTGGGGTTTCCTTCTTCATTGACCTATCACTGTCTCCCCTCTCGTGAAATTCTCAGTACATGCCAGCTAATACATTTTCAGATTAATTAAAATAAAATAAAAAAAAAAGTTTTGAAAAAAGTGGGACATGTCCTTTACAGAATGTATCTTAAAATGATCAGAGTAGAAGATAGCTACTTTTGTCACACACACACAAGCAGTTTTTTGTACAGCTGCATTTTTGTAACTACTGCAAGGGACAAACATCAGATATAATCACTACCTTTGCCATTACATACATGATTCATTTGAAGGAAGGAAACTTAACTTCCTGGAGTATTAATAATTTAGGTCATAATTTAATTCAACATTGATTCTTACTACTCTTATACCAAAGAGGGAAAGAAATCATAATCCTTTGAGGAATTATGGCTTAGTTGCATATCTTACAAATAATTTTCCAAACAAGTTTGTCAGTATTATCTCCTATGAAGCTTTAAGGGTTTTTTTTGGGGGGGGGGGGGGGAAGGTGTCAGCAGTGTGTTTTTAAAAATAAATTACTTGTAGTTTTGAAAAGTGGAGCACACAGGTATCAATCAAAGAATAAACATGTACTATTGCACTTCAGTACAATGTTATATCCAGATATCACTAAAAGTACGCACAAATACATTTAAATTAACTGTGACCAAATTTAGAGGTAACTATTTTCTTAGTGTCTGATGACTTGTCCATAACAGGACACTTCTCCATACTTGCAATTTATATGCAAGATGGGAAATTCCAAAACAGGTGGGGAAAAAAACACAGCCCAATCAACGGCCTATTTAAAAAGAACAGCAAGACCAGTTACATAAGGAAAAGGAGTCAAGTCTGTAAACACAACGCTGTAGTGTGCACTACTGTTTTGTCCCATCACTGCAAGACCATTTACTCACCATCACTAACAAGCTAATGACTGGTAAGGAAGAAACAAGTAAATGAATCAAATCTCTTTAGGTAATATGTTTATCAGATTAAAATGGGTAATTCCCTCATGTTAAAGCTAAAAGATACTTAAAATTAACTTAGAGTTTTCACATTTATTTAGATACGTCAACTGCATATTTTAGTACATCTTGGAGAAAATGCGTGCATTGCTGCTGTTTACATATTTTTAGATTAGTGTTCTCACTCGATAGCTGGTTATCTATCTGACCCGCTGCATGGTGTACTACAATAACACAACAGCCGAGTGGAGCTGCCGGCGCGCAGACACGGTCGCTGCCCGCGGAGCCCGGAGATGCCGCGGCCGTACCCTCACGGCGGAGGCAGCGGCCACGGGGACCCGCCGCCGCTGCCCGCGGGCGCGCAAGCAGACAAGGAGGAGCAAGGCGTGTTGGAGGCATTTCGGCACTTTATTTGTTCTCCTCCGCACCGCGTCCCGCACCGTGCCCGGCTGGCAGCTCAGCGCCAGCCGCGGGGCTACGTGTCACAGTGCCCTGGAGAGCCCGCCCGCCCCCTCGCCGGCGGGGAC
>VYXF01011906.1:1378971-1390581 GCA_013397295.1 Polioptila caerulea
CGGGCGGGGCGGGGCCGGCCGCGCCCCTGGGAGCCGCCCGACGGCCCCGCCGGAGCCGACCCTCGCCGAGGGCGGGGGCCTCTTTCCCTCGGGGCCAGCCCCATCCAGCCAACGACCTCCTCCGCAGGCGCCTCCTTGGCTGCACATCATGGAGGCCATTTGGCACCTGTGCTTGCGTCCCGAACACTGGACTCTCCACCTGCGTTGTCCTCTCTGCTGCTCCCCCCCAAATCTGCCGCTGACAGGTGCGGGGAGCATCAGTCCTGTATGGACCATCTCGCACGTCTTAACAGCACTTTAGCCAGCTGCAACCACGACCTGCAGGTGGGGAGTCTGCTGCTGTGCAGTCCACATCCACAAAGCAGGCAGGATTCCCACTGTACAACTGGCTTGTCCAGAACTTGTCCCTTCCCTGTAGTCTTGCATCATGTTTGGTTTTTTTTACTGAGGTATGAGACTTTATAAATGCCAAAGTTTTATTTTTATAGCTTGTCCTGACTTATCCATGGAATACTCCAATGGTAGTTTACATACTGTCTTACAGCCAGCATCAACTTTACCCAAGGGTATACTGTTCATTGTTCTAAAAATAGGAGGATTAACAAAGTTTGGCTACCCATGGACCAATGTTCCACATCCTTTTTCTATCAATCCACTCTACATAGGCTCCAGTAGTCACCACTTCCCACATGCATAAGCAAAATGGTGATGGTTCTCAGCGGTGTGGTTCCTCACCAGGCACATGTGCTGACAATTAGCCAACCGGTGAGTCAAACAGTAGGCAACTGGTGAAGTCACAGTCTTCTATCTGGAGAGGACATGGATTAGCAGTCTCATTTTCCTGGCTGCTGGTTTTCGTCATGACACGTAGTATTTCTGTGTCCTTTATGTTGAATTGGGCTGAAACTGTGAAAAGGGTCCAAAATTTGCCCAAGAACAAGGAGGTGGACAGCAAATGCAATTCCATTTCCTTAAGAGAAAAAGATAAAAACACACTCTGTGGTGAGCCCAGTTCATGTGTATTTTCTATCGTTAGGCATTAGTATGCTTGCCTTGAACTTCCCACTGTTGGGCTTTCCTTTGTAGATTTAATTTTTGAGGGTACTGTAAGGCTTTGAAGAATTTATTAGCATTTTTTGGTGTAAGTAAGCACAAAGTCAGCACTAAAATACATAGCTTTCTAACTACCTTTCAATAGAAAAAGCTTTATGCAGAATTTTGCTATGTGATCTTAGCCTGTGATTAAAGAAGCTGTGGAATGTCTCTAGACTTCAAATACTGTGCCTTATTTAGCTCAGAAAGGTTTTGTGTGGAACAGAGAGATATTTCCGAGGCTCAGGAGGGAGTCATCCAGTGACCAAATGACCAAACTTTACTTTTCACTTCCACTTATCTAGGCACAGCCATAGAAAGCTGATTCATATTTCACAGATGAGATTTTTTAAGTACCCACATTTATTTAGAGTCCTAATATTCGACTTTATTACCTAAAATTTGGTGCACACTCTGTGTGTATATATATAAATCTAGCCCAGCACAGAGCTATATTACCTTAACACAACTTTAGTTGTATTTGGCTAATAGTTTGAGACTACACAATTTTTTTTCTGGAAAACAAACAAACAAAACGAAATCATGGCCAGAAGTTTGGTTTTCACTTAATTTTTATTTATTTTTTGAAGATGGAGAGGAGTTCCTTCCTGATACCTGCTATTTCTGCTGAGTTATTTAATTTTGCAGAAAAAGAAACTTTCCCAGATGCTTTGTTTTGCTGTGCCCTCAGAATATGATGTAACCTAATTTTATAGCAAGTTTGCATAGAACAAATTATATGTGGAACATAAGTAGAATTGAACTCATTCAATAAATCACAACAAACAGGCTGTGAAAACACTGCACTTTTTCTTCCTATGACTTTCTCTTTTTTCAGCTTTTTTCCACTGATCTTGTTCATAGGGTTTCCCCTGAGAGCTTGCTGAAGATTTGTTTCTTCTTATGCAGATAAAACAGTCCTAGGCATTTTCATGAGCCGTGGCATTTCTTCCTAAAGTAACCTGTTAAAGTGGCCTGCCATACAAATCCACATTTTGCAGACATGCTTCTAAATATTTTTTTTCCTCCTCCACTGTATTCCCAGACCCTTTTCCTCTTCCTTCTTTTGGCCTATCCTGTTTGCCCACTAGCTTCCCATGCTTTGCTCATGGTTTTCTAATCAACCTCCCCTGGCCTTGCCCCTCACAACTAACAGGAGAGATGCTGCTGCTTCCTGAAGATATGTATGACAGCTCTTCCAGCCAACAGTAATGCTTCATTAACTCATTTTCACGTATTGTGCACTAAGCTGTGATGGCCAGTGGACACACTGATATGACTGAGATGCTCTTGGCAGCGAGTCTCTGCCTCTGCTCCCCAGTTTCCAGACTTAGCTTTTTGCCCCTGAGAACAGCTCTGATCTCAGAAGACTCTTAATCTATGTTTCTTTTCCCATTCTGGTCTTGCATTTGTCTTTTTTTCCATTTGACTAACAGATTTACTTTTTAAAACCACATCAAGTCTACTATAAAACTCAACCAAAAGAAATTACTGCAGTTTTAAAGCTGAATGTTCTCTGCATGCTGGCAGCAAAACTGGCATGGAATGTGCTATAGAAGGATGCTGGTGAGGGTCTTGTTTTCTTTCCCCCAGAAATGCTCATGGTCCAAACTGTTCCTTTGCTGTCAATGGTTGTGTGCTGTCCTCCTTGTAGCCATTAGTCTCCTCTTGGCCTTCGGCTTTGTTTTAATTCTTTTAATGATCCAATGAAAATGTTAGTAACAGAGGAGTTTCCTATTTTCCATATGTCTTCCTCCAATTTTATTTGCATTTGCAGTGGGGCCAAAGAAAGGAAGTGATTTCTTTAGAAGTTTGTTTGAAATAGCTGTGCCAGAATATGCTGTTCTGCTTTATTTTGTGGCCTTGTGAAAATTATGCAGCTTTTTATGAAGCTTTAAATTTTAATGTGAGATTCTCAAGAATGTTCCGTTTGCAAACCTAGGCAGATATCTAAGCACACAACATTCAATATGGTAATCAGAGAAAATTATTTTATCAAAAATGGCTTTTTAGGCATTTATTTAATTGCTGCAAAGTCAATTTATTACACAGGCCCACTCAGAATGCTCTGCCAAGCCAAGTCTTAACTGTTACTTCTCCATACCTTTTCTAAGCCAGTATTTACCACCTTTACAAGTCTGCACTTAATTCTAAACCAGTAGATATTTGGCCTTCTTCAAATGCTCAGTCATTTCTGTCCTTGTTCAGGGGCTCAGATACACTAATTTGAAAGCTGATGCTATGCTTTTTGTTGAAACTGGCTGTGTCCATCCAGAAACTTGCCATGACATCAGCTGGAGATGGATTCATCAGGAAGACCAAACCAAAAAGGAAGCTGTGAACCCCTGCAGTGAATGCAAATTCTGCTTTCGGCTTTGTAAGCCAAGGCCATACATGCAGCTCCAGAAACAGTGTTGCCTTGAGCTTTCCTGTTTAATGGGAATGAGCATGTCATGTATGTATCATGTAGGTATTGGTTTTACACCAAGGAAGACGACAAATATTTTGCCCCTGCCAAACCAAGCATAAGAGACTACTAATTTCAGTTTATCTGTTCCCTCTATCATGTTTGTTTCATGGAAAATCCTGTGCCCAGGTCCTCACTGCTGGCTTGCTTGCTCAGGGATATGGAAACTCTCTGCCCACATCAGAATTAGCAAAATGAACAGGGCCAGGACAAATGCCAGAGCACTGGTTGTGCATAGTCCATGAAGTGGTTTAGTGCCAACCAGGCTTCTTCAAAACAATAGGTACCAGGCTGTGGTTGAGGAACCAGCATAGGAGATACTCAAGCCCTAATGTGCAGATTCCTACTGTCCTGGTTTTATGAACAAGTGGTTAAAACTCTTGTATGGTTGTGAGATGTGCCAGGTTAGTTAGCCACAGGGTAGCAGAAAATGAGCCCTGGACTTTTTCATTCACTGGTGGAGACATGGCCTTGACCCCACAATGAGTTTGGTGGGAGGAGGGGAAGCGGGGAAGGAGGGGAGCAGGGGAGTGTCCACTATGAGGGCTCCCTTTTTAGGAGCCAGGTTAAAAATTGAGACTCATAATTGTGTGGTTTCTGCTCTGAAATTCTTCTGTATTTTATATTAAAAGAAAAAGTTAGTAGGGAGGAAATAAGGACTCAGGTCTTCTTATGTTCAGCTGATTACCCAAAGTGGTACTTTTGACCGAGTTTTAAAATGTTTGTTCTATTTCTGATCAAACAGAAAAGTGTCAGCATGCTCCTCTTCAGAATATTTAACAGAGTAGAAGTTATGGCACTTTTTAAAAAGGAGAAGTAATATGGAGCTTTTCATATAATGCCCATGAACAGCAGCAGCCAAGAGTCTGGGGCAGGATGAGGGATTTATGGTGAAGCTGAATTAGTGCACAAGATCTTCACACATAAACAATTACTTCAAAACTACGGCAGTCATTTTCAAATACTGCTAAGGAATCCAGGGACACGCACTTGGTTAACCATTAATATTTAATGCTTTTTAAATCAATATATGTAGCCTTTAAGAGTAACGACCATAAGAAAATATTAGCTAAACATTAGGAACAAACTTTATGTTATGACTGAGACTGGTCAGTGGGTTTCATTGCATTACACTGGATGTGGTTTTCATCAGCTGAAACTGTCTGGCTCCTTATAGCAGCTTGATTTAAGGAGTTTGAACTAGTTTCCTTTGGGAACTGCAGCCTCAAAAAATTGAATTGTTAGCTGGTAGAAAAAAATTACAGAACATTTTTCAAAGTGTACAGTGGTGAAGAAAGGAAATGATTACTTGGAGTTGGGGGCGTAGAGTGAGAAAGTGCCTGCCTCATGCATCTGTGGGTGGAAAGCCACAGTTGGCTTATACATTTACTTTGTTTCTTCATATACCATTGCTCCAATCACAAGAACTAATTACAGTCAGTTAGGTCAGCATTTTCCTATTCTATTGTATATTGAAAAACCAAGCAGAGAAGTTAACATGATTTAGAAAGAGCTTCTCTGCATTTCCACTGGACTAGAATAATATGCAACTAGAATAATAATGTCCAAGCCTTCATTTGCAACATCACTCTTGTTACTCATGAATTTTAAGAACGAAGCATTAATTGATAAGCAAGGCTTAAACTATTCAAAAATATTGTCTCAAAAGATTTTGTTTCACTCCTGGCTTACCTCTGCCACTTCAGCTTCAGTCAATCAGATTTCACCCATAGGTTAATTGCAAAAATAAACCACATTGTTAAAGGGTGAACTGATTGAAAGTGACACTGATTCAAATGGAAGCTGCTTTGATACAGGAGAGTCTTCCTTCTTATTTCCCATACTCTTTTAAATAAATAAATACAAAAGACAATGGAAATAGAAGCATGGCTTTTTAATAAATTTTGAGGGCTTTTTCTGACTAAAAGTCAGTATAGTGTAAGTCTCATTGTACTTATTATCAGAAGAAATTTCGAAAATTTCAATTAGGCAAAGTCCAAGTTAAAATGTGAATGACGAAGGAAGCATTGAAGGGAGATACTCAAAAATCCTGGTTATTTAGTCCTGTAGAAGAACAAGAAATGAAAAAAAAAAAAAAAAGTGACTGATAACAGACAAATAAAAATTGCAGAATGAAAGGAGAAAAAGAAGGGCTGCTTGGCCAAAGTAAAAGCTGAGCTAGGAAGTGGAGAATCAGCTTTCTGTGGAAACAGAAAGATCTCAGAACTTTCCCCAACAGATTCTGCAGTATAAATAACAAAGGCATGTCTGAGGCTCAAAATAAAGGGAACAAATTGGTTAGCTACAGAATGGCAGCAGAGGCAAAGATTCTCCATGCAATCAAGGAAGAAATACTGATGATGAAAAGGAGGGCAGAGAAACTGGAGCGTCAAAAATTTGACAGTCACTGAAGGACCAGCTATGTGAGTAGCAGTAATATTTGGCTGGTTAATGAAGCCACAAAGAGAAGACTTCATACCAGAGGTAGGTGGACATGGGGGAAGAAAGAAGACAGGACTGACCCTCAGCAGCTGAAAAGTTCAGTGATGAACTGTGAATATATTAAACCCAACATTTTTCTCTCTCAGGAACAGAACACCAGCATAAGCTGACTGAGACTCTGAAGTTACTCGGCTTAGCAATATTGGCTAAATCCATTGGTAGAAAAACTCCACTGCAGGCACTGGAGGTGTCAAAGAAATTATTCTGGACCTCCAGTGCAATAATTTATATAGACCAATATGTAATTAAGTAGCCAAGCATGTACCTTCTAGTTTTAAATACTGTCCTTTTCCCAAGTGGTTTATCTGTACTTCAGCAACATATTCTTAATGTAGGGAGTTGAAAGTTGCCATTTTTGTGTGTTTCTTTAAGTACCATGCTTCAGTTTTCATGTGATAAAGCATCCCTTTCCTAATCCTAGCTCATTATTTTTTCAAAGCACATGGACCCAAGTGTCCTGTTTCTCTCTTATTTCCAAGAGATGAAAATAGAAGTGACACAAATCAGTGGGGAGAATTTTCCACCCTTACTTATAAGATTGATTTTTCATACTGGGAAATTTTACCCTGTGAGTAAATGTGGAAGAAGCAAAATGTGAGTCATTTTGATGGAAGCACATTCATATATAATTTTCAGGTTATTTGTCAGCAGTGTCTTCTTGTGACCCTAAGTAAAGTAAGAGTTGCAGGTGACACAATAGAAACGGAAGAATGATAATTTTCTGTGGCCCAGTTTAATGAATGCATTATTTTTAAACCTAGATTTCTGCATTGTGAACAATAACATACCAATGCTGTCTAATGAAATCAGCCTCAATTGTCATGACCTTTCGTTTACTTAACCTTTTGCTTCCATCGTTAATTATACGTGTTTTATAGTTAGTGTAGAGGGCACGATCATTAGCAAAACCTATCAAGCTTGCTGTCTTCAGAAGAAAGAGGAAAAGCTAACAAACAAGCCTGGAAAGAAGTAAAGGGATAAAGCATTCATGAGAGGGATGAAAACTGAACTTTCTTCAGTGGCAACATACGAAGCAAGTAGTGGGTAAGACATTCTTGGAAAAAGCAGAAGGTATTGCTGGCATAGCCATGGTTTGTGCTTGTTTTGGTTTTTGCCTTGCATAATCAAGGGTTACACCGTGAAAGGTTATAAACTGACAATCCTCTGAAATCAGGCAACATTCATTTGGCCTAACTTACATATGCATATTTAAAATATGTGACCTGGTTAAGAGCTTGCAGTGCCCTTCTTACCCTTTCAAACATATTGATATCCTTCATTGCTTCAGAACCTGCCACATGAAGAAATTAAGGATTTTGCCTTCTCCAGCTTCTCTTCAAACATTGATTGTTTCTAGAAAAAAACGAAAAAGCACTGCAAATACCTCTTCCAAAGTCTTGGTCTCTACCAAGTTCTTTTGAACCTGCAGGACTTTATTTAAAGATTCAGTTTTACTTTTGAAAGGGCATTTACTAAGACAAAGATTTTATTTCCTTGCATCAATTGGCTTTCCTGGGCAATGAGAGACCCTTGAAAGCAGATTTATTGATTGCAACAATCTTGTTTGAACAATCCATTCTAGGAGCATATTCCAGGATTGACAGGAGTAGTAGACTTGAGATGAATTCTACAAAAAGGGACAGACATAAAGAAAAAATCCAACAAAAATATTCATTTTCTCTACCAAAGTCATGGTAGCTTTGATGTGGATTTTTGCAGGGAGGGAGTTGCATTGCTCTATACTTTCTAGGAGACAAAGCCCAGAAAGAACCTGCACAAAGACTAACAAGTCTCAAGTGTCTCAGAGGAATGAGAGGCTTTTTAAAGATGAATTTCCAAAGTGAGTTATAAAAGCATTTTCTCTGCTCAGGTGCAAAACTTCGAGGAGTAATTGATAGATCAGATAATCACTGATAGTGCCATTCAGTGGTCCTGGATGGGCTGGAGCCATTGAGAGGTTGAGAGGCATCCTCTAAGTTCATCCAGGAGAAGAGACAAGTTTTGCACCTAGGAAAGAACAATTCCATGCACCAGCAAATGCTGGAGGCTGCCTAGCTGGGAAGCATCATGGAAGTAAACAAGAGAGGGGTTCTGGCTGATGTCAAACTGAACAGGAAAGATATGCTGGAGTGAGTCCTGCAATGGGCCACCTAGATGATTAAAGGATTAAAGCATCTGCCATGTGAGAAGAGGCTGAGAGAGCTGGAACTGTTTAACCTGACGAACAGATGGCTCAGGGGGCTCCTGATCAATGAGTGTAATAAATACCTAATGGGGAGAAGGAGAGAAGACAGAGCCAAGTGCTTCTCAATGATGCTCAGTGAAAACACAGGGGGCAATGAACACAAGCAGAAATGTTGGAAATTCCATTTAAACACACTTTTGATCAAATGCTGACGTATGTTGTGGAGAGAGGTTGTGGAATCTCCATCCTTAAAGATAATTAAATTTTGACTGGACCCAGCCCTGAACACCCTGCTGTATAGGCAACCTTATTTTGAGCAGAGGAGGATTGAATGATTTCCAGAGGTTCCTTTCTCAGTCACTCTTTGATCCTGTGACCACTGAAATAAGGCAAGCCATGTAAAAGCTATCACATTAGTTATGGTAGAAGATGCTAACCTAGGTGAAACACGTATCTGCAGTTCAGCTGGAGCTGTACAGAGCTGCATGGGCTCACTTGGGTGGAAAGCTTGCAAGATCAGTGCTCAGGTAAAGCTGTGTCAAAATTTAGGAAATTGAAAAAACGCTAGCTCTTCTTAACTTAGGACATGAACTCACCTGGTCAAATACTTGGGTAATTCCAAGTAGAGTGTTATGGTGGAATATGATATGATGAGTACATTGTGCAATTTGGAGCTGGTCAACTAAGAAATAAATTGCTTGCTGAATCCAGACAATGGATGTTGTAGACAGGTCTCTTAAATGTATTTTTGGGAGCAGAGGCAACCAGTGTGGCATCTTGTTCTCTGTCTCTCAGTTAAAATATAAAGGAAAATTGGAAAATCCTTTGTTTTTTGAGCATCTGCAATGTGCAGACCAGAGAGTTTTCCAAAAAATGATTGTTATGGAATGGGAAATGTTTCCTTCCTCAAGTCTGCTCACATGAAACAGTAATGCACTGGGTATTGTGGCATGCAGATCTGATTTTATCACCAGGAAATGCAGTCATCAGCTATGGGCACAGAGAATATGCATCTAAGGACTAATTGGCTCCATGTCTTTCTCTGCCTCTCTCAGCTGACTTGGGGTAGCCAAGGTTGGTGTTATTAAACTCTCTAAATTTCAAATAATTGCCGGGTACGACCCCATAACTGGAAATGATGCCTCCTCTTTCTAACTTGTGAGTTGTGCCCTACATTGCTGAGAAAAAAAACTAATTGGTTCAGTGTTTATGCAGATGAGTAAGTTCCTGTGTTCAGACCCATCTTCTGTCACTGTTTAGTTTGCTACTGTATGTGCATCTGTATGTTTTTCATCCCAGTAACTGAAAGCCTCATAGCCATTAATGGATTTTATTTTTTATGACAACCGTGAAAGAAATAGAAATGTTCTAATTTTATAGATAGGCAACATAGACTAAAATAATTTATTTTCTTGTTATTGCTGATGGCTATATGATTGAGTTGAAAAGCAAGCTATTATCACTTTAATTTCAGCTTAGTAGCCTATTCATTAGACTACTTTTCTTATAAAGTAAAACTTTAAAAATCTATGTAAATTGAATTAGATTATACAAACATAGAGATTAATTAGGCCATTAGCAAAGCTGAAACAACTGAACTTTTAAAGATTTACAATAGAGCATAGAGATCTGAGTAAATAAAACATCAATTTTGAAAGCTTCTCTGAGAAAACATCTGAGAACATCATGTGTAGAATTATACATTTAAGAAAGTGTTCAGCTTTGCATTAAGTCAAAGGGAATCAAAAATCTGACCTGATAAAATAAGCACAAGTTTCCGCAGCTTTCATCACCCTTCAGTTAAAAAAAAAGTGTGTACATATGTTTACATATTTTGTTGTAACTTCTACACCACTGATTTACTAAGTCAACATACAGTAGCTATTTGAGATACTCTCAGATTATGATCTGATTTGAGGTAAATCCCCCTATCCATACAATATAAATTTAAAAGAGTTGTAAAATTTACAATGCACTAAACACAAACATACCAAACACAAGATAGTGTTTGACAAGTAGTCTGTCTTACTAGAACAGGAATGAACACCACCGTAATTACATGAAATAAATATCCTACATCAAGGGAATTGGGACAAATATCCAACCAGTTTTGAAGTAAAATGTAATTTTGAAAAAAAAGGAAGATATTCCAAAGTTATAGATTAGGTGTAATATAATAGATACATATATATTTACTTACTAAAAGTACGTAATTTCCTTACCCTAAGTTCATCTCAAATAAGTGTTCATTTGGAGCTTCATGACAGTAATTCAAGAGTCTTTGCATGACTGAAGAATTTTTTGATGCCTTAAGAAATTATTTTCTATTTATTGGTTCCTGGTTGAAGATTATAGTCAGGTAAGATCAGTGCTCTCCTAATTGTATGTGTTACACAATGTACCAGTGCTACTTGTCACTTAGCATACTTCCAGTGAGTTATTTTTGGTACTTACAAAAATATTAACCTCACTCTAAGAATACAGAAATCAAGACTAAATTGTACAATGGAATTTGGGAAATCTAATCTGTCTGCTAAAAATTCTTTCTCTGATGGGAATAAGATTCCCTCACTTTCCCTTTTTACAGCACAAGAATGAGAACATCTCTTAATGAAAGATTTTAGAGAAAAGAATTTTCCACAATTTTTGTTAACCACAACTCTCACTGCCTTTCTAAAAAAATAACTACCAATCTGAGGAAGAGTCAGAAAGCCTAGACAACTGTCTCTCTCAACATGCCATTTTCTTAATATAGGTGATAAATGTTGGGATTCATGCACTTCAGCTTGGTGGCATGCTACATATGTTATTGAAAGTTAATAGTGGAACCCTCAGAGGAAAATTAAATGGAAACCAAACCACAACAAGGAATTTTCTGTACCTCTGTATTATAGATATAGATATAGATATAGATATAGATATAGATATAGATAGAGATAGAGATAGAGATATAGATATAGATAGAGATAGAGATATAGATATAGATATAGAAATACAAATACAAATATAAATATACAACACTTCCTTATAGACTTCATTATAGCCTTTTCTGGGTTTGGATAACTGATTCTCCCTAAAAATCCCTGTGCCATTCAACTATAAACTGACATTTAATTAGGGGAGACAAGCCTCATTCAGCTCCATAGAACCATCCTATTGTGCTTAGCCAGACCTGGGAGCATGTAAATAAACAGATACGCTAACACAGTTGGAAGTCTGAAGTAAAAAGGATTTTTTTTTTTTATTTTTTTTTTTTTTTTAATAATCAGTCAGCAACTTTGAGGGGGTAAATAGCAAGAATGAGGAAAGGAGGCATTTTCCCCTTCATTACCTCTATGGTCAGAAAAAAAAAAAAAAAAAAAAA
>VYXF01011906.1:1390637-1461323 GCA_013397295.1 Polioptila caerulea
AAAAAAAAAAAAAAAAAAAAAAAAAAAAAAAAAGAGACTGTTAAAAACAGAAGGGAGTTTCAACTGAACCTGCATCATCCTGCACTGATTCACCCTCCAGACTCTTGTCTGTGAAAGCTGAACTGTAGCCATGCTAGTATACAACTTTTGTTTATTGAAAGGGACCTAGAGTTTAAAAAGTGAGTGGAGCAAGCAGAGAATAAGTGAATTAGATTATGTGGTGTTAATTCTTTTTCTTGCTTACTTTTTTCTTACCTAACATATTTTTTTAAGGATTCATGCAAATAGAGAGGAAAAAAAAAAATCTTCAGTAAAGAGCTTACAATTAAAATAACAGTGAAGACTGGTAAGAAGGTATCAGAGGTCAATGAGTTAGCAGCAGTTACAGTATACCAATAATCTAACTGTTGTCCTATTTTCTGCAGGCATTATGGAAGAAATATAATGAACATACTTGTAAAAAGATAATGGAATAGCCTGGCAGTTGAGATCTTTTAATAAGCGCAAGGAACAGCACAGGAAGAATCACAAAGTTGTGGTTTGGTTTTGTTTTAATGATTTTAACAAATAGACTGATTGGAGACAGGAACTGACATCTTGCTAACAAATGTCTTCATCACCACAAATTTAATTCAGTGGGAAGCGGTATGTGGAATGTTGGTCAGGGATGTGGCAGCACTGCCCCCTCCCAGAGCTGGCTGTCCTGTCACCTGCTCTCTCCTGCATGAGTGCTCCTGCTGAATCCCTGTTGACACAGAAGAAAGTAGACTGGAAGTAAGCAAAAATCCTATAAATGAAGCTGCCCTTTGGTTTCTCTTTGCTCCCCATTCCAAGGCACTCCTGACATCGTCCAAATTTTGTATAAAGCTCATTGTCCCTTCTCTTGAGAAACTCCATTGAACAATGCTGCTATTCTCTCCACCTTCCAACATGTCTACCCTGGGACTCGGCAAGGCACGTGAAGAGCCATCCTTCAGTGTACTTTGAAAAAATTAAGTCATTTTTTATCCCTTTCCTACTTATATTTTGTTTTAAATAAACTTGGATACAACTTCTTCCAACTTTCACTGGTACTAAGCAAATAAGTTTGTTCTTTGAAAAACCAGCAGTCCACTAGGTGATAAGCAAACTACATAGAGGCTGCTAATAAATTAGTTTCGTCAAAAAAATTTTTATCTAACCAGGAGAGATCTAGCAGCAGACCAATTCTCCTGTCCTTTTGGAACATCAAACAAAATAATAACAGAGCACAAAGCAAATGAAACTTGGGACATACACATTTACTTTCTTTCATACTTGTGTATGAAAGACAACAAAGTAGTTAAAGGCAAAGTTTCATGGAGCAAAGTACCATTGTTCTGCTGACTTCATGTGGTAAATGTGACCTACATTGCAGATTATGTCTTGACCTTTAGACTACCACCACAGCTGAACCCTTGGACAATTCAGCACTGTGGCTGAAGTAAGTAAAGGAGGGCTGAAGACTCTACTTTCTCTGTCAAATAAAGACAGAGATAGAGCAAGCTTCCAGAGAAGAGGATGATCTGGAGTAAAAAATGCCATCAGCCTTTCTCTCTAAAGACAACGTTCCATTTATTACCCTGATCAAAGTGAACTTCAATTATTTTTTCTTCAAAGGAAGTGTTAAAGAATTTTTTTGTCCTGATGTTGCTTTATAAGTGTTTAATCTATCCATAAAATTCTACAGGAATTAGGTTTTCCAACTACCAAATTGTCAATGTCAACAGGAAAGGAAGTGGTGACCAACAATCTGTTTCATAACTGTGAAATTGCTTTCTGGTTCTTTCTTCAGCATTACATTTTTGCATACTCTTGGAACTGGTCATCAGCTCCCCTCCATAAAAAACAAAGAATCCCTCCTCAAAATTTTTTTTAACTTAAGAAGAGAAGGTTGGAGATTTGGTGAAATTTACTGATTTTTTTTTCATTTGATGTGGCATGTCACTTTCAAGTTCACACAATCAAAACTCCCAAGTATTCTGCTTGCATCTTTCCCAGCATTACACCAGAAACTAGGCTTATGCAGTTGGTCAGTTAAACTTTTGTTAATGGAACTGAGTGAAAAACAAGTTTAAAAAGATGAGCCAGAAAAGGAAAAAAAAAAAATTTGCCCGTATTATCATCTCTGCACTTAAACCTATCAATCAGCTGGATTTACGTGGGAAAGTGTTGAAAAACAAGTCTTACATACAAAGAATAGGATGAGTTTTCTTCCTCAGCTGAATTGTGTCTCACCTCAATTTCCCTCCAAGAAACCCATATATCTACAAGGCATCACTTGGAAGGCTTCTTACCCTGATCTTTGAGGTACAAAAAGGACATGAAAAACTATTCACAAACAGCTTTTTCCTTACTGTGTGTTTGGGAGGATTCAGTTGTGCTGTTGAGTTCATTACAAGCCTGTAGTGATGGCTACTGATTTATGTAGCATGGATCATGAATGGAGGAGGAAATGGAATCAATGGAGATGGAAAGGAATTGAAAATTCAAGATCTTTAGGATGTGAAAGCAATATGCTCAAAAGTCTGTCATTTGCAAGACAGTGCTTGCCTTGCCGCCCTTTTGTATCTGTTAGTTTGCCTCTCAGGCAGTGATGTTGGTTGCACTGTTTTCCACTGATCTCTGAATCAGCCAGCATTTCCACCTCACTGATGGTAAATTGCATTGTCCTCAGCACCAGTGGGCACATAATTTGGCACACATATACATTTATGATGTGATTATTTAAGGTATTAATATATAAATGAGCTCAAGGATGGAATAAACTGCAGGACTAGCTTCCTGCATTCTAAGGACAGGTTTAATGTGATATTTGGAAATCCAAATTTCATAGGAGTATATTTAAGATGCTCTTTTTCCCTTTAACAAGATTGGTTTTTCCATCAAGGTATCTTCTACTGATATACATGGTAATGCAGTATTCCAGGATTCTTGACTGTGGGCTGAGGGATCAGTAGTTGTACATATTTTTTTCATAAGAAAGTTGAGGCCATAAATCCTAGCTGACCAAGAGCTGATGTAGATGACCAAGAGCGATGTAGACCTTTAACTGAGTCCATTGTGCTGAGAGCAATATTAATTTAAACTTATATCCTGCAGAGACAAAATTTTGTAAAAAATATAGATCTGCACAAGCTCATTTGCCAAATTCTTGTGAGGTTAAGCAGCTAAAATCCACACCTTTCACATGTATAGCTTTTCATAGTGTAGTTTTTTTTCTTGTCAGGCTGAAAAACATATCTACTTTGCCAGACTTTTAAAGAAAGAAGGAAAAATATGAAAAAAAAAAGAAGATGATGAACAGATGGAAAAAACCAAGGTAAATTTTTTGCTCACAGCTCAGCTTAAAGATCTGTCAGGACGTTAAGTAAAATTTTTGTGACTTCATGTACCTAGAACTTGCTATACTGATGCCCATTTTTCCATAATTCACTTATTATGGATCTCATTTAGCAGAAATTGGGTCGGGAACTACATAATGTCAACCTTTTTCAGTGTTGTTACTGAGGAGAATCATGAGCTTAGTTGGCCTGACTTCAATAATTTCTGAGACATGGTTGTGAGTAGAGAGTTCATTAGACTATTTCTTCTTCCTGTGAGACACTAATCTCCAGAGTCAAAACTCACCTTGCACAGCTGCTGAAGCTATTTTAGCATATCCAAAGTTAATCCAGCTCTGAGCTATAGTAATGATATATATCCGTTTAACAACAGGCATAGAAACTTTGCTCTTTTAAAACTATCTCTAGGAAGTGTTCAATTGCACATCTTGGATATCTGACAGGCCAGTATCTGAGGAGTTGCTATCATACTTCCTCAAAGTTATTTCACTCTAAATAGACCAAATTAAAATCAAAGAGTTTTAAGATAAGACCGATTTGGGTTTTCATTAATGCTTAAACTCTAGTTAATGAACATTAATTAACTAGGATGGTTATATTATAGACTGGACAAAAAATAAGAAAGATTTTAGTAATTTGAATGCAAAGCCCAGCATCCCACTCTCAAACAATGATCAATGTGATTTGCTAAAATGAAGGTAAACCATATAGTTATGCTTGGTATACTCTTCTGGTCTACCAGCATTTTAGAGACAAAGTTGTATCCAGGACTTGGTGTTTAACAGGCTTTGGTGAACTTTTCTCTCCAGGAACTTAGCTGCTCTTCTGACTCATTTATACTTCGGGCTACTTTGGGCTATACAGTGATATAGTGTATACATTGATACAGTGTCCTGTATCAATGAGTCCTGGTTTCCTTTGTGCTGTCTGCAGTCATCCTTCCTTTTGTTCATATCGAAAATGCTGCCTGGAAACATCACTGATGCTCATAATCACTTGGTGTGCACTTTTTCTTTGCTATTCCTGACTTTACAGAGATCTATTATACATTCTTCCTCACCCCCAGCTCTGCCTTTGGGTGTTTAAAAACTCTTCAGATAGGAGCAGTTTCATAACTTTGACTGTCCCTGACATACTTTTTCACTCTTTCTGAGCTGGGTGAGGAGGCAGAACTGCCTACAGGATTCAGTGGTGCAATGGCATTTTCTATTTGTTCTTTCTTCTCCATTGATTTACTAAGGAAAATGGATCATTCTTCCATGTGAATACCAGGAAAGAGATGATGCCTGCATAGAGGGAGTACCTTGTGAGAGGCTTGACGTTCCTTCTACCATACCTAGCGTGGAACATCTGCTAGGAGCCATCACTAGCTCTTCAAAATAAAATGAACTAATATCTAATCTATGAAAGAATTGGCTTATGAGACAATTAATTAACAAACTAGTTAACTGACACAAAAGGCAGTAATGGCATATGTTTCCAAATGAGGGTGGCCATATGCATGCCCTATCAGAAATGGTTCCTGGCCTTGGACAGCTCCTTAGCTATGACTGGGAATTGCTTGGGAGAAGGCAAGAGTTTTCCAGGGACTTCTTTAACAATTTAGCAGTACAGACACTTCAGTTCCAATGACCAGCAACAGTCCTAGACACAGATTTACTCGTGGAGAGAGAAGCACGAGTGGATAAGATCGGCAGTGTGGTGTATGGGCAGAGTAGGTGCAAGTCCTCTCAAATCCACATGGCTTCCCCGTGCATTTGCTCTGTATTTGGAGCAGAAGAAAAGCTTTCAAAAGAGTCCAGCTCTTTTCTTCTACAATATACCTAGAATACCAAGGAGACATAATAGCATAAGAGAGTGACGCTCAGGAGTGAGCAGTGCTGAGGTCCTATTTATGTAAAATATATATTTTAAAAAGGAGATGATTCATGTTAATAAGCAATTAAGTATTTATAAGGTAATCCAGGAATCAAGATCAGGTGTTGCAGAAGGGAGTAGAGGATTTTCTCTGATTTAAGATTAGGAATAATCAGGATTAGATACGAACAATAAACCTTCAGAGCACACAAGTTCTGCAGAGTTAGCATATCCAGAAATTAGATTTGCTTAATAGCAGGTTAAATAATTTTTAATATACATACCCATATATAAATTGGGCTTTGCATGGGGATAGATACCTCCCCTAAACTTTATTTAAATATTACATAAGGGTATAATTTGTATGTAAGTAGATCAAAGTTAATTCCTTTATGGTTGGATTTTGATTCTCTTATTCACAAGGAATCTGATGCCCTGACTATATATAGAAAACTGGTCAAAAATGTTATTCAACCCCTGTTCCAGTCTTATTGACAGTATTTTTTTGAAAGACAGAGACAAAATTACTATATTTCTCTTGTGTACATATAGCTGAGTGTAATTTTGTAGATTAATATGTTTAGATAATAATTTTTGTTCCTTGAATAAATATTTAGGTGCAGTACAAAAATCAAAGTTTCAGGTTAAAATAGCTATTGTCTGCTTTTACGAATAGCCAGAAACTAGGTCATTGCAAGAACTGGAAACATCCCAATGGTCTGTCATATTCTATATTTTTATGTGTAGGTAATACAGTATATCGTTGATGTGAGATCTGGCATGTCTTATTCTAGAACACCCTAATTTAAGTTGTGTCAGCTGTGAAACTTGCCAAGGGAGGTAGAAACCAAGCACAGTCTGTGGGTGCTAGGCTGTCTCAGCAACTTTTATGTGACAGCTCAGAAGTCTCTCGACCTCATGACCTAAATATCCTTGCATATGAACATGAAAGTTTTAGAACTCTAGGTTTCTGCTTTGTATGTCTGGGTGAGCTCCACAGCACACGATCTTGATGCTCCATGCAGCCCTACAATTAATCCAGGATGGCTGGCAAGAACATGGGGCTCTGCTAGTAGGGTCTTGTTCATGGGAAACTCATTCCAGCCCCTGGAAGACGGTGGCAATAAATTAAACTCCTCTGTAGTACTTATCTCCCTGCAGCCTTCTGTGGCTGCTGTTTACTGTGCATTCCTGTCTGCTTGTGCCACATGGCTGCCAACACTGTGAGTACAGTGCCTTTATTCCCTGCTGCCAGGTGCCCTCTCTGGCACCCCATGCATGTTACAGGCAGCAGAGTGCTGGAGGGTGTCACTTTACCTCGCTTCTGGAACTCAAGTTACAAAGAACCAACGTACGAGTAAACTTCACCCAACAGTCAGTGGCTGTGTGCCACTTTTTGGCTGTGGCTATGCTTTCTGGCACTTTGTAATGGCTGCTTTTATCATGGCTTCATTTTCCATAAGTTAATCTTTTTATACATACATTGTCTTCAGAAAAGTTAAGCTGCAATTATGAAGGGTTTTTCCAAAGCATATGTAATAGGCAATTCATCTCACTGATTTCTCTGAGGTGACCCCAAAGAGCTCAGGGAGGGAAGTGACTAACAGCCTAAGATAATAGCTCAGAGTGATGTAAACCATTCTGCTTCTTGTCCTGCATATCCCTTCCTTTCTTCCCAGGCTTCACACCCCCTTCTTGCTCCAAGGAAGCTATGCAGGTGATGACATAAGCAAGTGTGACAAGACTGGCTATTCTATGCAGCTATTTTTCCCAAGTGTATTTATGCTTTAGGTGATTAACTCTTCACTTACAAAGTTGCTCTCAGTTATAGCACTGACTTCTTTGGCAACTGGCACAACCCAATGACAAACTTCTCTGAAAAATAATAGGTATTATAAGAAAGAAAAAATACCATAATAAGAAAAAATAATAGTGTTGGTATTTATTATAATTATATACTTGTGTTCTAGTGTGCTCAAAGTTTGTCTGGTGTTTTGAAAGTGATAGAGCAGAAATGACCTTCCTTCTCAAATATAGATATGTCAAATCATCCTTTAAAACTGATATTTGTTTAACTATCTCCTGGCCCATGTTCCCAAGCCATGGAACCAAACAAAGAGCTACCTACAAGATATATCCCCAACATATATTTGTTTTCTGCATCCAGAATCCCACAGGTCAGGTGCAGCTGCAAACCAAGTAATCAGCTCCATGTGGCAGGAAGAACAAGGGAGGCCACAAGGTTCAGGGGCACCCAGAGGTACATGCTGTAAAACAGACTTCCCAGCTACAGTTTTGACCCCCCAGCAGGTCCCTTGTTGCACAGGAACCTTGCCATATGTCCAAATTCAGGGAGAAAAAAGGTGAGTGACAAAGATGCTGAGAGGTCTGAAAATTTCAAAATCTAAATATGGGTTTCATGCAGTACAGGAAAACATATCAACACAAAAACAATCCGGAAAATCATTTTTTAAATTTTTTTTTGGAAGCTAAACCCAGGATAACACCCCCAATCCTTTTCTTCCATAGTCTTGCCACAAGCTTTTAAAGACACTTTATCTTAAGGTACACAACATTCCCATTTGCTTGGCTGGCTCTTCAGGCACAGTCCTAGTCCCATCCTGCCCTCTGGAAAAAGCTCCAGTGCAAGGAGAAAAATGATTCAGAAGACTGGTAACACTCATCAAGTCTGGATTGGTTTGTTTTCTGCCTGTGTGTGTGTTTGGGAGGTCCCAAGAGATAGTGGAAACTAACACAGAGTAGGTGGATGACGATAGTGGTTATGGGTGGGCAAGTCTTTGAAATAAAAGTGGCAGAAAAGAAGATAAGGGATGCGATGGACAATCTTAGGAATGCAGGGCAGGAAATCCATTGTGAATTAGTGTCTTGCCATGGGGGACGGTATACATCATCTATCATCATCACTGTCAATGGTTAAAACTGAAGTTGAAAGAAACATCAATCTGTGACTGTCGTGGTTTAACCCCAGCCAGCAGCCAAGCCCCAAGCAGCCGTTCGCTCACTCCCCCACCAGTGAGACTGGGGAGAGAACTGGAAGGGTGAAAGCCAGAGAACTTGGGGGTTGAGATGAAAACAGTTTAACAAAAGCCAAGCACACAAGCAAAGAAAAGCAAGGAACTAATTATTTGCTATTCATGGGCAGGCAGATGTTCAGCCATTTCCAGAAGAGCAGGGCCCCATCATAGCTGACGGTGACTTGGGAAGATAAAAATGCCACCACTCCAAACATACTCCCACACGTCCCCTTTCTTCCTTCCACTTATATACTGAGCATGCTGTCATAGGGTCTGGAATATCCCTTTGGTGCCTGGCTGCATCTCATCACAATCTTTAATGCACCCTCCAACTTCCTTTCTGGTATGGCAGTATAAAAAACAGAAAAGGCCTTGGTTCTGTTCCAACTCTGTTCAGCAATAACATCTCTATATCATCAACCCTGTGTTCAGTACATATCCAAAACACAGCCCCACACCAGCCACTGTGAAGAAAATTAACTCTACCTGTGCTGAAATCAGCATATTCCATACCATTTACATCATGGTCAGGTCCACTGTATTCAATAAAACCTCAGGAACGACCACCCTCCTTCCAATTCTTTGATATAACACACAGATATTGTTCCCTTAGCCTATGGATCCCTCCTGCAAAACATCCACACAATGTCCACAAAATGTCTGTTGAATTTATGTATTCCATGACTTTGGTCTCCATCTGTTATGGTCACTCAGGACAGGAGGTGTATGTGGGGAGTTACCAAGGCCAGCTCAGGTCAGGTCACTGCTGCCCTGCAACTGCCTCTTGTAAGGCTTCTCCTCCATAGGGTCCGGTGGTTCCTGTTACAGTAATTCCTGAAACATACAACTCAGCTCATAGCTTACAACAGTTTAAAGGCACATCCATTACAATCTCCACCCCTGGTCCCCTGTGGGGTCACAAGTCCTACCAGCAGACCTGCTCCAGCACAGGCTTCTCACAGGATCACGTCACATCCTCCTTCAGGGATCCTCCTGCTCCATCATGGAGCATGGACTACATGTGTATCTCTGCTCTCTTGTGGACACACTCACCCATCGCAGTCTCTTCAACTCAAGTTCACGCTGGAGTTCCAGCCCGGTGTGGCAGCACAGAAGACAGCAGCAATGCCTGGCCACCTGCCAGCCCAGGCCCAGACCCATCTCCCAGGCTGTTATCAAAATGTTCCCAGGCACAATAGAGCAAGGTGATAAGCAGAGCAGCAGCAGCGAAAGTGAAAAGCAGCCAATAATGAGCACAATACAATCAGGCAGGCAAGCCCCATGGAAGTAAAGGACCCTGCCCACTACTACCCAAACAGCACTATCAGATGTAAATTCAGTCTGCCACATCCCAATCAAATCTACCATTATCTCAAAGTCTTTGAACCCCACACTGGGTGCCAAAAGAGGACAGACATGGTTTAACCCCAGCCAGCAATCAAGCCCCAAGCAGCCGCTTGCTCACTCCCCCACCAGAGAGATTAGGGAGAGGATTTGAAGCCAGAGAAGTCATGGGTTGAGATAAAGACAATTTAATAGGGAAAGTAAAAGCCAAGCACACAAGTGAAGAAAAACAAGGAACTAATTCACTGTTTCCCATGGGCAGGTATGTTCNCTCCCCCACCAGAGAGATTAGGGAGAGGATTTGAAGCCAGAGAAGTCATGGGTTGAGATAAAGACAATTTAATAGGGAAAGCAAAAGCCAAGCACACAAGTGAAGAAAAACAAGGAACTAATTCACTGTTTCCCATGGGCAGGTATGTTCAGCTATTTCCAGAGGAGCAGGGCCCCATCTCACCTAACAGTGACTTAGGAAGACAAATGCCTTCCCCTTCCTCCTTCTTCCTTCCACATTATATACTAAACATGATGTCAATATGGTCTGGAATATCCTTTTGGTCACTTTGGGTCACCTGTCCTGGCTGTGTCCCCTCCCAATCTCCCATGCACCCCCAACATCCTTTCCAGTGTGGCAGGATGAAAAGCAGAAAATGTCTTGGCTCTATGCTAGGCTTGCTCAGCAATAAGAGAAACATTTCTGTATTATCAACCCTGTGTTCAGTACATATCCAAAACACAGCCCCATAAGAGCCACAGTGAAGAAAATTAACTGCCTCAGCTGGAACCAGTACAAGAACTTTGTCTTAAAATGGTAAAACTAGAAAAGCACATACTGAGAAGAGGTGAGCAAGAGAATAACATTTAAGAAGCTGACTAAGCATCAGGCAAGGAAAGAAAACTCTCTTTTAATGGAATACAGTAACTCTATTAGCTGTCTTCAATGAAACTTGAGCTTGGGTGGTACTGACTAATGTAAAAATACCCATGAAACCAAGTGCTTCATGAGCTTCTAGTGTAAGAGCTGGGATGCTACATTATTTCATCTTATGACATGAATAAGCTTTTTAAATGGCAAATTCTAATAGAGTGTGTTTATAGCTGTTGAAACATATAAATATTGTTATCTGACTGATCTGAAAATTGATTTTTTTCTGTTGGAAGCATTGGACTTTCTGTAGAAATTATCTATGTCAGATCTATTTTAGATAAGTTCTGAAATTCCATTGTCTTGCTGACATTTTGCATTGCTCCAGTGGTACTCATTATAAAATTATTGATGAGCACTAAATCAATGTAAGTTAACTCCTGAGTCTGTGATTCTGCATCCCTTGTGACTGTGTTAGTGGCCAATATGTCTAGTTGCTTTCCAGAACAGAAAATACACAGGAATGAACTGATTATGTACCAAAAACCAGACAAGATTCCAGGCAAATTACAAGACAGAAATTGAGAGAAACAAGAAAAAAACAAGTTTTCATCCTTTACCTTTTTTTTTTAATATTTGAAAAGGATTACTGTAAATAAAGGATACTGTTATAATAACTTACGTATAAGGAAAAAGCTTTAACATCCCAAAAGATTTTCCCTCCTAAATTTTGAAACATCCTACTACAGCCCATTCATTTCACAAAGCACAGAACAGATCTCGGCAGAACATGAACTGTCTTTCAACCAGGCACACAAATAACCTACGTTTGCAGCCTTGCTTGTCCCAGTTGGCAGGAGACTTTCAGCCACGCGATGCAGGTTCAGACTACTGGAGGCTCCACATGAGTGCATCACCTCCCTTCTTGCCCTGTATGAGTGCATTTTGTGTGTTCCTGTTTTGGGATTAGTATTAGGCCATTGCAGAGTGGTGTCTCTGCTCTCTGACATCTACTTAGCACTGAAAAGACCAGAGCCAAGCCCTACAGCACCTTTAATCTGCATATTAGAATGCCTGCTCTCATCAGAAAGCAGAAGAAAATGCTCCAAGGGAGACTTGCAACCATCAAACAGCACATTATGAAACCTGAAGATACAGAAGGTGAATTAAATTTTAATAAAGTAACTTTAGTAAAATTGCTTTCAGTTAATAGCTGAATGCCAAGAGTCAGTCAAATTCAGTTAAGTGGTTTGTAAGGCTGGAGGTGTGAGGTGCAGGGGAGGCTGACAGCCTCTGTGAGGATCCCAATAAGATGGTCTGTATGCAGCCAGCCAGTGAAGGAACCAAAGATTCAGAGTTTAATTTCCTGGTAAGTGTTGTGGTGCCTTGGGATATTTCAGCTACAAGATGATTTGCAAGGGGTTTAATTGTGTTATGGGTAACTTATCTGTGATTGCTGAGGAAGCAAATGCTGCAGCTTGTCATCGGATCTCACAGTAATGGAAAAGCAAAATCTGGGTCAAAGCACATTTTGGTGTTTTATCTGTATTTTTCAGAATCTGGGAAAGATCCTGCTGGAATATTGCCTTTTTTCACAAGGTCTCTTTACAGATCCTGGATATCACTTCAACTTTTCGAGAACTGAAAGATTGTATGGGCTGCAGAAATAAAGGGTTGAACAGAGTCACAGAAGCAAACAGCAGTTTTGCTGCAGATCAGTGCAGAGCGAAGCAGCACAGTGTGAACAACCAGCAGAAACAACAACAACAGGAGGTTGTGACTGCTGGCTATAGCTAATGGTAAACCTGCTGAGCAAACAGGTAGCAAATACAAGAGCAGTTCTGGTGTGAATAGCAAGAGGTAAATAAAGTGTCCCTCAAAAAAGGCAATGTAGAGCACAGCTCCTTTGTCAAGGCTTAAATAGTGAACTATGAGGGAATGGATTGTAAAGTATTCCAGGAACAATTATCAAATCCTGTCACTTGGATGTCTCCAAACCTGGACTGGAAATGGAAAGTTGACTTTCTCATTGTCTTATAAACATTCAGAAATGTAGGATTTGAACATGGTCAAGACTATTAGGAAAATAAAAATAGCTTTACAGAAAAAAAGCCCAAAGTCTACATAGTCTGATACTCCATCTCTGATGGAAGATGTTTAGAGAAAATGTGTGGAAAAGGGCAAGTGGGGAGGGACAAATCCCTGCTATGTGCTTCCTGTGAGTCCCTAGCAGAAGGGTTAAATCTTCGAGAAGAAACAAATATGTACAGGGGCTATATTTGGATCTGATCGTTGCCTTTCATGAATATCTTTAGGAATAGCAATATTATCCCTAGACCACTTTCTCCACAAATATTTCAACACGATCAATAGTTTTTCCCTGCCTAGTTACTTATCAGAAAGGAGCCAATCAGAATAATCTACTGTAATTCATTAAGACTGACATCTTGTGGTTGCTCTTCATATGACGCCTTCTGCCGCACTTAGCAAAGACTGAACTTATCCCTTGGCTTAAACAGCTACTGTACATCCTGTCTATGTTACTGAGGATGTATTAGCCACATTCTAAAACTATTTAGTTTCTAAAACTATTTAGTTTCTGAAAATTATTTAGTAACCCCCCCCCAGGGAGCTGAGAAAAGAATTAATGCTGCGTCAAAATTTAATTCCCCCCACAGAGCTTTATGGTGTTGAATTGTTAATGCACAAAAGCATCCTTACTGCTGTAATCACAGTCTCTTTAATTGTGTCTCTGGTTACATGGTAATATTTTTCATCTTGCATATTTTAAAAACTGTTAGTAATCCTGTCCTAGAACACTAAGCAAACTTCAAGGCATTGGCTAGAGTAACTGGGGAGTCTCCTTTGGTTTGAAAGTCTCTTTAATGGTGTTCTGTCTTTTATGAGTTAAAAGTTACCATATCCAGCAGAATGTGTATAGTGAGACCTGCCTTTTGCAGGTATCGAATCAAGACAGTTACTGGGACTCAGCTGTGTTCCCCAAGGTTTCATCATGTATTTTATTGTGGTCTAAGGGTAAAAGATGCACCTCCTATCTCTGCAAAATAGGATCCATTTCAGAGAATACTATTTTTGCCAGTCCAAAGACTACAGAAATTGCCAGATTATTTTTTTTTTTAATCTCAGGGATTGTGTTAAGAGGCTCTATATTCACCTTCTTTTCAATTTTAAAGTGGAAGTTTCCTTCTTAGATGTTTGCAACTGGTGATGTGTTGATACAAAGCTAGAAAGTAATTGGGACGTTTTTCTGAAACTCTGCAATCTTCTATTGGTACTTAATTAGTTTGCTCATAGGCATCAACAATGGCAGCAGGAATGCTTTACATGAGGTCTGGGATATCAACCCACCTGTGTAGCATCAGCAGCAAGTAACAAACAAACAGCAGAACAAATATCTTCAGTTATCTTCAGATACTTCAGAATCAACTGAGGATAGATCAGCTCTGTGTATGTAATTAATTAATTAATTAATTGGCTCGAGAAAAGAAAGGAGATTGCCTTCCTTTGAACTTTTCTGATAGAATTCTTCCTTGTGTAAAAATAGCCCAGTTTTAATATACTCCCAAGATGAAAATTAGTTGATTAGGACCAAATTAATAGGTTTTGCTTCAAAACAGAATCAGCTCTAGAATGACAGCAAATAGTGTCAGCCTGAATGAAACTTTTGCAGAGTTAACAAGGACCTGAAATAGGGAGAGAGAGAGAAAATCTCAGTATATCATAACCAAAGTTTGCAGCAAATGGAACAAAATAACAGTTCTGCTGTTCATTCAACATTTTTTAGGTTGTTGTTCAGAATGTAACACAGTATTTCAGCATTTTTCACCTTGCAGGTTTCCTTTTTCTGGTCTTTGATTGAGTGTAGTGATGATGAGTTACAGGACCTTAAGTCATGTTTATTGTTGCAGAATGGTAAATATCCATGTTCTAGGAACATGAGAGAATATAAAGAAATGGCCATCATTATCTGGAGAAAAAATTTACTTAACACTTGTAGAGAGCTCCTGATGCACAGAATAAAGGTGCAAATACAAATAACCAGAGAAGGGGTAGGAAAAGCATGACAGCCAGAAATAATCTTGCAAGAACAACATCACCAGTGTTAGAGAGACAAGGACAGAATGGTTATTGATTTCTTCTTGGCTAAGCAGGTGTTTAAACACTTGGCTCTTCCCCGATTCCACCTAGACTAATACTGAGAGAAGCATAATGATTAGCAGAAGAAAAGCCTTATGTTTAAATCTTACTTGCTCTTTGGTATTTTTTTCTTAAAAAGGCTTTGTGCAAAAATGTGTTTTACTAAAAGATGAGTGATGATATTTTTTAAATATGAGACATATTCATTAGCTTTTCAAGCTCCAGTAAAGACAATGCAAACCTAAGGGCTATGACATAATGAAAATAGTTCAAAGTATTTTCACTCTAATCCTTGAGCACTCTGGATTTGTTTTGAGGCACATTAAAGCTTCCTTTTGAAAAATTAATGCAAGGGAGACATAGCACAAATATAGCAGAAATAGAACTGGTAGGAGCTGCTTCAGACCAAGAACCTGGGTGAATTAGACAAAGAGAAAATTTAAAAATATATCTTCAAGTCTGGACATGCTATTTTTGAGAAATTTCTGCAACCCAGCTTTAAGGAAATGTAGGTAGGCGTCAAGTAGCATTAACTGTTCCAGAGAGAATAGAAATGGATGCTGCACAAGCTGTAATTGATGGTCCTTTAGTTTAGAAATTTTGACAGTCAGTGTAAATCATGTGGGTCATAAAAATAGATGATAACATTTTAAACCTTATTTAAAACAAATTTATACCTCTTTTGCAGCAGTGCCATAATCTCAGAAAGAGAAACCAAGACTTATTATAATTCACACAGCGAAGCAGCAAAGAAATAAAAGGCAAGATAGTTCAACAAGGCAGATAAAATAAAACCAGAAAAAGTGATGGGGAGTTTTTGTGATGTCCTGAGCCATAGCTCCTGACCTGTCAGTTGGCAGAATCAAAGCAGCTGCAGTGCTTTCAGGGCCCTTCCTGAGTAATTTTCCCTCTTTGATGAAATTTCTTCATTCTAAAATGAAAAGAAACCCAGTCAAAGTATACACAGTTTGTACTTTTCTAGAACATCGTTTTCAGTGTTATCTAAGGAAGTAAGTTTGTCCATTAAAAAAAAATATATTAAAATGACTTCAAGAAATCCCATTAAGTGATTATAAAGCCAACATCTTTTTACATAGGATCATATTACTCAAAAATAAGACAAGGCATAGAAATAGAGATCTTATAATGACAGTTAATAATAGATCTTATTTTGTGAGTTTTTAATTATTATTATAATTCATTATTAATATGATAATAATAAAATATAAAAATGTTATTTTAAAATTAATAATTAATGCAGCCTCTATTAGTATTGCTTTAGCATCTATAGCATGAAAAATGAGGATCAGAAATCAAATCAGAAATCAGCCAAGTTCTCATTTCTTTTGACAGTGGAAATAAATGTAGAGATAATCCATATCATTATTATTGACTTCTAACCCCATTGACAAAAAACTGGGGTTGTATTGATTGTTTTTAAGATAGATATGCAAATTAAAAATTGATTTCCAGTACAAAAAACACAAAATTGAAACAGTTTAAAGCTACATTTTCTTACCCTCAATACTAATGATAACAAGGTGAAACGTAGCTTTTGGAATCTAAAAAAATCTCTGGAAAAACAAGAATTCATGTATACACGCATAAAGCTTATTTATCTAATGACGAAAAATGTTGCTTGAAGTTTCACTGTGGTAGCATTTTACATGGCCAGATATACTAAAACACAGCTGCATGAATTAGTGTAGAGGACAGACATGCAGCTGTGTTAGCACTGGAATTCTTGGAGATATGTTTAGATCCTCTATTACTGTTTTCCTTGGGATTATGCACAGTTCTCTGACTGCAGCGCCTTGATCTAATTTCCTCAATTCCAAAGAGCATACATCCAGCAACAAGAATGGATCATTTATGGGATCACTGAATGGATCACAGGGCTGGGACACCTCTCCTATGAAAACAGACTGACAGAACTGGGGCTGTTTGTTCTGGAGAAGAGAAGGCTCAAGGGAGATTTTCTGTGGCCTTGCAGCACCTAAAGGATGCTTGCAAGAAGGCTGGAGAGGGACTTTCCACAAGCGCATATTGTGATAGGACAAGAGAGAATGGCCTTAAGCTGAAAGAGGGTGGGTTTAAAATAGATATAGGAAAAATTCTCTGCTGTGAGGGTGGTGAGGCACTGAAACAGGCTACCCAGAGAAGTTGTGGATGTCCTGGAAGTGTTCAAGAGCAGGCTGGATGGGGCTCTAAGAACTTTGGTCTAGTGGAAGGTGTCCCTGCCCATTGCAGGGTGTTGGAGCTAGATGAC
The DNA here is from genome assembly GCA_013397295.1 of Polioptila caerulea. NCBI lineage: Eukaryota > Metazoa > Chordata > Aves > Passeriformes > Certhiidae > Polioptila > Polioptila caerulea. The sequence goes on from VYXF01011906.1 coordinate 1,407,525, forward strand.
CTTTATGGTCTTATCTAATCCAAACCACACTTTGATTCTATGAAGACAAGTCCCCTCAAGAGCAGAGGGAAAGCACCATGCACTTGTTGCCTGTGAATCTTGTGTTCTTTGATGGTAACACGGGGCGGAGGAAGGTAGTTGAAGATGGCAGTGAATGGAGTTGATCTCTACCACAATTCTGCCAAGGTACTCAGTTATATAGCTTCATCTTCATTGCAGACAAGTCCCAGTGCAGTATATGCTGGCAGTTTTCAACCTTAGTCTGCTGGCATGTCCAAAAGAAGCTGACTCAGCCCACAGGGAGCACATGTCTGTTGGGAAAAATGGCTCCAAGCCACACTCCAAAGATGTGCTGACTCCTGACACTGCAATGCAGTGGAGAAGAAAATCTCTGCTGGCAGAGCTGCTTCCAGGAAGAGCTCAGATTGCACTTGGAGTTCACTACTAGGGAATGAAATCAAGGCAAATGGAATATTGGGAGGAAGAACACTGGCTCATGTCTGTCTATCTGGAGTATCCCATAAAAATATCATACTCTTCAGATTTTTACTTCATTCCCTGATGAAACATGGACCACCATGTTATCATAGTTTGTATCAGAAATGGTGTGGTCAGCAGGACCAGGGCAATGATCATACCCTTGTACTCAGCAATAGTGAGGCTGCACCTTGAATCCTGTGTTCAGTTTTGGGCCCCTCACTACAAGAAGGACATTGAGGTGCTGGAACAAGTCCAGAGAGTGGCAACAAACCAGTTTAAGAGTCTGGAGTATGGTCTTATAAGGAATGGCTTAGGGACCTGGGTTGTTTAGCCTGGGGAAAAGGAGGCTTGGAGGGACCTAATTGCTCTCCCAATAAGGCAGGAGTTGGCCTCATCTCCCAAGTAACAAGAGGTAGGATAAGAGCAAACAGATTCAAGCTGAATCAGAGGAGGCTTAGATGGAATATTAGGAGAAATTTCTTCACCAAAAGGGTTGTCAATCGCTGGAACATGCTGTCCAGGGAAGTGGTTGAGTCACCATCCCTGGAGGTACTTAAAAGTCATGCAGTGCTGGTGCTTAGGCACATGGTTTAGTGCTGGACATGGTAGTGCTGGGTTAATGGTAGGACTCAATAATCCTAGAGTTCTTTGCAAGCAAAATAAAAAAATATGCTCTTTTATCTAAGTATTTAATGATATTTTTCCTTTCTGCAGAGATTTAATATTTTTTCAAAGCAGTCCTGTCTCATAGTTTTCCTGTAAATAAATAGGGCCTGTTGAACTGAATCTGAGCAGAAACCCTTTTATTTTTTTGGTAAAAGGAGACAAGAAAGTATAGATGAAATGCAGTTTCCCATTTATTTTATTTGTTCCTATATTTTGGGGTTTTTGTGATGACCAAAGATCCAGTTTAGGACAGGGTGCTTGGACTCAGCACTGTCCAGAGAAGGCTCTTTGTGAATAATTAGCAATCTAATGACAGAAAAGGTGTGAAAAAAACTGAGATCCAAAGTTTACTAAGTCTTTATGCCACAAATTTTTCTTGGCATTTAAACATGGAAAAATCAATATCAATTCCTCACTTCTATGCTGTAGGCTAACTTGCATAAAGTTCTTCTAATTTTGTGTCTTTGTGAAGAATGTACAGAGGAAAAAACAGAGTGAAAGAACTGAATGTTTTTCATTTTACATAGTACTACATTCCATTTCTGACAACCATCTCTATTCCTCCCAATCCTGAAAACAAAATAATTTTTATCTCTGAAGAAAAGTTTTCTTGTAGAAAAAATGAATACCACGAGCACAAGAGTTTTAACTGTTAAGGATGGTATTATCTTTTTTGAAAAGAAACAGTCTACCTCTTGTCCCTGCTAAGACTGCTCACAGCAATGAACTTCCTGTATGAGTCAAGGACAGTGTTTCTTTCACAGGGCTGATAATTGATTTGATTTAATTCACTGCGAAAGACAAGTTTGACCAATTGCTTGTAGGCAGTTGAACATGACATCTTCAGATGTATAAGTGCAAGGGACAGGTATATTGAGGTCCCCTTATCTAAATATTGAAGGGAATACTGCTGACTGCATTCAATCAGCCAATGACTTAAAGCTTAGGTGGTAAGTTGGGAGCCTTAATCTTTCCTTGAGATGTCAATTTTCTTTCCTCGACATCCAGAAAATTAAGAAAATTTGGAACTATTGGTATACCTGTCATTGTGTAAACAAATTAAGCTAATTTCACTATTTTCAGCTAATCTTATTCACTTAAAAGTTCTCCATTTAAGACTTAGTCTTACTACAGGTGTCTTACAAACACCTCTGAAAGTGTCTAACTCTAGTGCAATATCCATTTCTAAACTAGACAGAATTAATTACCATGTAGAGGTGCCTAATTCTCCACAACAGTCAATATAGGCATGGACATCTTCAATATCACTGGAAAAGCATACTGTTCAAGTAGAAATTTTCTGGAACATACTAAAAGGTCATAGAGTCCAGTTGAGACTTTTTTGGGATTATGAAGGCTACTACAAAGTAGTCTACTAAATAGAAAAACCTTAGCCATATACGCAGCCCTCAAACCAGCTGGGTGGATCTGGATTTAAATCAGCCTCTGAAAGGGATATTGAACATTGTGACCATTGACCACTGAGATCATGTCACCTTATTTGGACTGCTTTCTGTCCTCCACTGCATTTTACTTCCTTGAAGTTTCATACAGTTATCAATTAAAGCAGTTATTGCATGTTGTAATTACTTCATGCTGTAATGGAAAGAATAACGTTCCAAAGCTGCAAATGCCCATCCATATGTCCTATGTGTTTGGAATTGTCTTGGCAAGTAGAATGAGTTTGTGCAACAAAACCTGAAATAGGGTCAAAAATGGAGAGAGAGGAGGCAGGGATGTTTGGAGTGATGGCGTTTGTCTTTTCAAGTCATCACTATGTGTGGTGGAGCCCTGCTTTCCTTGGCATGGCTGAACACCTGCCTGCCCATTGGAAATAGTGAACAAATTCCTTGTTTTGCTTGGCTTGTGTGTGCAGATTTTGTTTTACCTTTTAAATGGTCTTTGTCTCAACCCATGAGTTTTCTCACTTTTGCCCTTTCGAGTCTCTTCCCCATCCCACTAGGAGGGAGTAAATGAGTGGCTGGGAGGGGCTGAGATCCTGGCTGTGGCTAAACCACAACGAAGACCCCAGGAGACAGAGGGTAGAAGAACCAGTATTTAGGCCAAGGAAGGGATTGTGTTTAGGGCTGGGAGACTGCGTAGCTTATTGCTATGGAAATTAGTTAGTTAGTATGTATGTCCCAAGAAGAACTAAGAAGAATTTAAATCACTTAAAAAACATTTAAATGAGACCAAGCAAGACTGGCTAAGTACTAGAATGAACTTGTATTATCTCTTCACTGTCCACTATATATATAATAGTATTTCCTCCCTGCTGATTGCAGATGACGCTCTATATTTAAAACAAAATTTTAAATATTTAAATTTTTTTAAAAAATTAAATATTTAAAACAAAAATTTAAATATTCAGAACAAAATTTACTAAGGATTTTATACTGCTGTATCAATCCTTTAACTTTTGAGGATGCATCCTGAACATATTTTGTGTTTAGCGCTGAATTAGAAGATAAATACATACAAAATTATAACATTTTGTAACTGATTGCAACCTCCTAATGTTTTTGTTTCAGCCCATTCTTTTGGTGCTTTTAAAAGATACTACCAAATATGTCTTGTGGCAGTGTTGCACCAAACAAATATTACCGTACTTACAGAGGGTTTCAAAAGATATTAGTTTAGAAAAAAGCCATATATTCTCTAGTTTCCTCACTTCTCTTCTTTGATTTCTATGAACAGCTGTTCACACATATTGTAGCTCTAATATTAGGTGTATCTGGAATCATTCTCACAGGAAAGGAAAGGGACCTCAAGCGGTCACTTAATTAATCCTCTGCACTAGTGGGAATGTTTAGAAATTGAAATAAACTCTAACCTCAGCTCCTAGAAACTTGGAATAAAAGGAAATAGCTCTCTAAGGCCCTGTGCGGAGAGGAGCCTGTGCTGCAGCAGATTTGTTGGCAGGAGTTGTGACCCTGTGGGGACCCACACTGGAGCAGCCTGCTCCTGAAGGCCTGCACTCCATGGAAAGGACTCATGCTGGAGCAGTTCTTGGAGAACTGCAGCCTGTGAAAGGAGTATATGTTGGAGAAGTTTGTGGAGGACTGAGTTCTGCGGGAGTGACTCCACACTGGAACAGAGGAAGAGTGTGAGATGTCCTCCCTCTGGGGAAGAAGGAACAGCATAGAGAGCGTGTGATGAACTTACCACAGTCCTCATTTCCTGTCCCCCTGTGCTGCTGGTGGGGAGAAGGTGGAGAATTTAGGCATGAAGTTGAAGAAGAAGGGAGTTGTGGGGGGGAAGGTGTTTTTTAAAATATAGTTTTTGTTTCTCATTAACCTACTCTGATTTGATTGGTAGTAAATGAAATTAATTTTTTTCCCCAGGTCATATCTTCATAACATTGGTTATTTTTCCACTTCTACTTTGTTCTGTACAGAGTTTCTTTTCCAGATAGCAGAATACCAAGTCAGTTCTCACTTACATGGAAGCCAATTCACAGGGCCTTTTGCAATAGAACAAGGGGTCATGGTTTTAAACTGAAGGAGGGTTGATCTAGATTAGATATAAGAAAATAGATTTTTACAATGAGAGTAGTGAAATGCTGGAACAGGTTGCCGAGAGAGGTGGACGCCCCAAACCTGCAAACCTGCAAGGTCAGGTTGGACAGCACTTTCAGCAACCTGATCTAGTTGAAGATGTCCCTGTTCATTGCAGAGGGGTCGGAATGGGTGACCTTTAAAAGTCTATTCCAATTAAAAATATCCCATGATTCTATGGCTCCTGATTGTCCTTGTTGTCCTTCTTGAACCTTTTTCAAATCTTAGATAGCTTTTCTTCATTTTTCCATTTTACAGAATGGAGCAAGGAAAGCATTACACAGAGACAGATCACAACAGATCCCCATAGAGTCCCATATACTTTCTTGCATTTGGAAGTTGATCATGAATAAAATCTTGTTGGGGTATGTTTTCTTTACATTCAATTTTAACGTAATTTTTTCATTCTCACTTGGTCATGAGCATTGTCATGTAGCCCGTATTCCCCTGGTTTGCCCAGATTGCGTCAACACCTGAAGTATCATTAAAGTCAAAATACCCAACAGTGACTGCTCCTTCACACTTGACAACATGTATTATCGTGCCAGAGGAAGAAATGAATTGACAGGCTCATGCTGGTTGTTGTTTCCTTGCACAATTCCAAGTGTCCACAGTCTTTGTGCTGGCACTAGAGGGGCGATGAAGCTGGTGAAGGGTCTGGAGCACGAGTCCCGTGAGGAGCGGCTGAGGGATCTGGGGTTGTTTAGCCTGGAGAAAAGGAGGCTCAGGGGTGACCTTATTGCTTTCTAAAGCCCCCTGAAAGGAGGCTGTAGCCAGTGGGGTCGGTCTGTTCTCCCGGGCAACCGCGACAGGACGAGAGGACATAGTGTTAAGCACCACCAGAGGAGGTTTAGGCTGGGCACTAGGAAGAAGCTCTTCACGAAAAGGATGATGAGGGACTGGAACGGGCTGCCCAAAGAGGTGGTGGAATCACCATCCCTGGAGGTGTTTAAGGAAAGACTGTGTGGGGCGCTTGGTGCCATGGTGGAGTTCAGTGAAAGGTTGGACTCGATGATTTCAGAGGTCTTTTCCAACCTGATCGATTCCGTGATTCTGTCCTGCTCAGGCGCCTTTGCAGCCCCATTCCCTTCCGCGGCTCCGGGGGAATGAGCCCAGACGGGCAGGATCACCTGGCAAGGGCGGCTTCAAAAGGCAACACTTTTAAATTTTTGTTCGTAACAAGCAGACGTTTAAGGATGCACTTCCCACGAGCTCTGAAAATGCAACCCCCACTCATCCCTTCCTTTCCTTCGGGAAAAAGCAAACTGAGGGAGACCGCCGCCGCCGCCAGCTCCGCCCCGCGCATGCGCGCAGCTTCCCGGGGTGGCGGCCGGGGCGGCCTGGGCTCCGCCGGCGCCGCGATGGGCTGAGGGCTGGCGGCGGCAGCGGGGGTGTCCGCGGCTCCGGGCTGGGCGCTCCGAGGATGGAGAGAGCCATGGAGCAGCTCAACCGGCTGACGAGGTCCCTGCGCCGCGCCCGCACCGTGGAGCTGCCGGACGGTAGGAGCGGGGCCCTGACGTAGCGCTCGGTCCCGGCGGCCTCCGCGCCCGGGCCGGCGAGCATGAGTTGAGGCGGCTGGGGAGAGTGAGATCGGGCTTCCTCTCTCCGCCTCTGACAGGCTGTTTATTTGTCGTGCTGACAGCAGCAGCGGCGTCCCCTTCTTCCCGCGCTGCCTCGCCGCCTCCGTCCCGGGGCGCGGGGGATCCCTGCCGGCCGCTGCCGCCCCTGAGCCCGGGCGACTGGGGGGCCGGACACCGTCTGTGTTCGCTTTTAAATCCTTCGTCAAGTGCCTCGTCGATGACCGAATAGTGATGACACGTGTCTGTGGTTTTTTTTTTGTGGTTTTTTTTTTTTTTTTTTTTTTTTTTTTTTTTTTTAAGTGTTGCTGAGTTTTGTTTGAAAAGATGTTGTAAGTCACTGTCACCCGTCACAGCCTAATTTTTTTGGCTCTAAACCACTTCACATGGATGCTGGTCCCCCGTACCGGAATGGATTTGAAAATAGAGCTTCAGACTCTATTGGTTTGGTGTGGTGTTCCAGCCAGGTCCAGTTTTTGGGAGGTCTAACTGTAAAACTCTTGGATATGCAAAATTTCCGTTCTTGTGAGTCATGCACTGTCACTGTACTTTCCTCAGTGTTTACTTTTATGGATGAATCTTTGGCTGCCTGTCTGCCAGCTTTCATCTCCGGTGGTGGAGGAGACAGAGTAATATTGTGTTTTCTCTGTGCATTTCCTGTTTGGGCTTGTTGTCTTCTTGAACTGTGGAACTACACCCTTCACTTATTGTCACCTGTCACAGTTCCAGTGTCTTCCAGTGCATTTGCTTATAAATTTCACTTGACAGGCAAGTTTCCGGCAGATAGTGCTTCTGCTTAAAAGCCTTTGAATGGCAGCAGTGAAAATTGGCACAATACTATTAACTTAAGCTTAAACTTACAGAAATAATGGAGTAGCACCAGTTTAGCTAATTGAAGATTCTAATATGAATAACGCTTTGTACAACCTGTGTCAGTTGGAGCTGCTTTAAATTTACACCAGTACTAATGTAGGCAAATTGATTCTGAATTTCATTTGTTTTCTTCACAACTTAGGCATTTTTATCTTACACTTCAGAGGTAGTTATGTCTGTGGAATGGCAGTGCAAGTGCAAGTCCTGAGGCCTTTGGCACAAGTACTTTGTCACCCTGTAGTGCAGAAGGAATGTGAGTTCTATGCATTCCCTAAGAATTGCATGAAACAAATCAGTGAGACTGATATAAGGAGATAAATGGGCTTAATACACTGAAGTCTCAAATTGCATTCCAAGAAGGTCTCGTGCTGGGGAAGATGAAACAAGAAAGCCTTATAAATGTGATGGCCTGATAAAAGATTTTGACAATATGGAAACTGTAAGCGAGATTGAAATGAAAGTGACTTTTGACATACCAAGCCTGAACTACTGAAAGACAATGGTATGTCCAGCATGAATGTAACCCCCTCTTGTCTAAACAAGACCCTCTGCTTACTGATAAGCATGGTAATGTAAGGATTCTTATAGGATGTATGTAAATGCTATAGGATTTGTATTTTGTACTGGATTGGTTAGTAGAAATTAGAATATTCAACACAGAAGAGGATTTATGGCATTGTAATGGAAACTTCGCTCTCTTACTCCCGCTCTTCTTCTCTCTTTTTTGTTCTGCTCTTTCCCTGCCCTTCTCCTTCTTTTTGCCTCTCTTAGTTCTCCCTTCTTGCTGCTCTTATCTACTCTGCTCTGCTCTTATCTCTTGCTCTCAGTCTCTTGTTCTCTTTCTCTCCTGGGCCTGCTCTGAGCTGTGGCTGGCAGCTCCAAGCAGGGCCCCTGCACCCACGCCCTTTGCAATAAACCATAAGTTCCAGGACCCGGCTTCAGAGATTTCTCATCTCCATCCATTGAACCCACCCACTCTCCAACAGTCACCTACAGTCTCCTACAGTCTCGAGACATTCAATGGCCATCCAGCTTTGGGTCCGTCTTAGCTCATTAGGTATCTTCTTTCTTGACCTTGGTGTTCCTTAGGTTCATGCAGGTCTGCCCAAACTCTTCTTGAGAAGCAGGTTTGGCTTGTAGTGTGTTGTTCCAAACATGTACTGACAGGATCAACTTGGAATATTCCACACTGGCCTAGGATAATATGTAGTTTGGTGGCTTCTTGTGTGCTGTGTCTGGCCTCTTGAATTATGATTTCCCCTCACTCTTGGCATTTGAATAACTTTAATTTGAAGGATACATTGTTTACCCATCCATCCTTAAAGTGAGAGTCGTAGTTCTCTCACAGGAGATGGAGATATATGTTGAATATATAAAAAAATATGTTTGAATTTACTTATGCTGAAGAAGGCAATAATCCAGGTATTGAACTTCCATTGCTTGTGCCATAGCCATATTATGTGGACAGTGCTGATACTTCTTTAAGATTGTGATCTCTGCCAACTTCATGACAGTATCTCTGAGGAAATAAAGTAGTAAATGTATCTTGGCAGGGCAGGATTCTAGATAATGAATTTCAAGTGCTTTTTTTATAAAGCAAGTCTTAACACCTGAGTCCAGTGCCAGTGAATACCCTGAGCTTGCAAGTAGAACTTTTTTTTTTTTATCACTCTCCCAAAGTATCCTTCAGCATTTGTTTTCTGGACACTTGAGAGCTTGACACAAATTCCTGGATGCTACTATTGAGGCTCAGTACCTGAAAACTAAGTCTTGCAGCCCAAAGCTCTGACACGGTGTTTGGTGTGCCTTTTTTTTGAGTTGTTCAAATCAAGATTTGAAATGCAAGCAAGTTAGATAGCAAATAAGTTCACTGAGTCCATGAGGTATATGAAGCTTTTTCACTACCTGCTGTCTTGTAGTTTATGTCAATTGGAGTTTTTTTTATGACTAGAGAAAATAATCACTGAAGGTAGGCATAAAAGCTCCTTAGTCCTGCACCCTTTTAATTACTTCTGTAGAACTCTGCATGTGCTCCACAGTGTAATTTCTGTTAATAGAATAGCAAAAGTCTTAGTTTTGTAACTGTGCCATAAATGCCTGTTATGGCCCAGCTACACTCTTATTTAACTATTGTCTTTTTCTAGGTCACTGTACTTGGAATATAGTTAAATTTAATTAGAATCAGTATTAAGAATTTCAGTTAAGTATGCTGATATATTTAAAAGTTATTTTCACCTTTTTTGGTGTCTTGTATAGGGCCTGATGGTGGAGATGTATAAGGATGTCATGTATACATTTAGTTGATGTCTTCAGTTGATGTTTTTTTATTTGGAAAGCTTTATCTTCTTGCCAAGAGTTCTGTGAAACAGAGCTCAAGGTTTTGTTTTTTTTTCTTTTTAGTTTGTATATACTGGGAGCTAATCATGGATAGATTTTAAAGAAGTGCTCAAATATTTTTCACAATTGATATTTATTTAGCATCTATTTAATTTTATTTCCGGACTCTTTCTCTCTGTGTCCCCTCCCTCCCAGCTTGTTCTTCCCCCAGCAGTCAAATTCTAGGGGTGTGTGTTGGAGATGGAGTTATCTGATGCTCACAGAACTCTGCTGTAAGGAACAATTTGCAGAGGGTTCAAACTTGAACTTCGTGATGGTTGGTGACTCTGCAATGTTTAACCATCATTTGGTGTTTTGAGAGGCTTGTGTCTCTTGCACCATGTGTTTGCTGTAAGCAATGTTGAAATTTAAAAAATTTGCTTTAAAATTTTTATAGCTGACTAAATGTGATTTGAATTTGTCTTTCAGTGTTCCAAAAGTAATAACAGATTAGCATTGCTTCTTTCTTTTGTTAGCTAGGGACACACAACTTCAAATAGCTGATAGCAGCAGTAATCTTGGAGCACTTAGAACAATAATAATAACAATAGCATAGCTGCAGCATGATGACAGTTTCTTGGACTCCACTCCATAGTACTGAAGAATCTTTATTTAATATTCAGTAAATGTCACCTTGCCTACCTAGTGGAAGTAGTGAATATGTAGACGCGTGGTATGTAGAAGACATGAGATCCTATTATTCTTTGGGACTGTTTTAATTCTTCCTGTTCTGGTTGCTTTGTGACTTTGGATCAATGAAGGTGATGAGGGAAAACTTGAAAATAAAAATTTTGGGAGAATAGTCCTGTGTTTCCATATCCTGAAACCATATACCTGGGTTCTCAGAAAGCATAGCCCCTCCTGTCATAAGTTGATATCTGCATGAACAGTCTGTGGAGATTGTACTCTCAGAAATGGGTAACTTGTTGAAGGGAAAAATTACAATAACTGTCTGTAATAAAAGAAATTAAAATTGCATATTAATATAATATATAATTATTATATGTTAAAAGATTTTAAATTTTGTCAAATTAATTTTCTGAAAATAGTATTTTAATTCAGGAAGTCTGTGAGTGTCTGAACAGGCTCATCACACCCATGCAGTGTGCTGGCATTTGTAGCAGTAGTGATGACAGAGACTGTGTGGCTGGATGTCAGTGTATTCCCACCACTGATGTGGATCTTTGTGTTCTGGCCTTTTTTCGTTGCCTTCAAGTGTGAAATATGAAACTGATTAGAGATTAAAAATTAAAATGACATTTATTGCACTCAGGTATTCAAGTATAGAGACAAAATGGAATGGTTGTGAAATAATTTAAAGAAGTCACTATTACAAAATCATTGTCTCAGGACTATGGAAGTCACCTTGGAAAACAGGAAATTTCCTTCTTTTTAAAATTAAGTAGTTAACTGTTTTTATTTTGTTCAAGTTTTTTAATGCACATGTCTTAAAAACTTGTGATTTAATTAACAAAATTGTCAGTTCAAAGAAATTGATGCTCCACTGAAAATTCTGTAATTTTTACTTTGTAAAGGAAAAAAAGCCACATTGAAATTTCATTTATTGTAATTCTGTTACTTTTCTCTTTTACCTAAGTATGATGGCTTTTTCTTTATAATGAAACTTTGTGTCTGTAGACTTTTTGTAAAAAGAATGATCTATTGAACAGTGGACTCTTCATAAATAAGTGTTGCTAGATAAGTTTATTTTATGTAAAAGATATCTTTATGGTAATGGAGTAATTTAATTTCTTCACAGATAATGAAACTGCTGTCTATACGCTGATGCCAATGGTTATGGCTGACCAGCACAGGTGAGAGCTTTTTCAAATTTACCTTTTTTTTTTTTCTTTTAAGGTCTGAAAAACCCAGCATGTCTGCTGAAGTTGTAGCTCCTAAAGCACTCTCAGAAGTCCTGCTGCTGAATTGCTGAGTTAGGTTCTAATTTGAAGTTAGTCACTGCCTGTCTGCTTCCCAACATACTTTTACTTGTTTTGATTTATGCCATAGACTTAAACTGGGATTTGTTCTGTTGAAGCACATAGGAAAATTTGTCCTAGGATAAGAACAAAAGTGTTGTTTTGTAACTCTGTCTTAGCTCGGAGTGGGTATTTATGGATGACACAGAAGCTCTTAGTCTCATTAGACATCTCAGAAAGATGTGGAATAAGAGTTAGACAATGAGATTGGTACTTCTGGAATTCCTCAGATGAGTAGCTGTTCCTGAGTTGTCCTCGAAGTGCTTGGAAACCTGGAGGCTATATAATACCAGCTAAGTGGTGCTTCCTTCACATGAATTTTGTAGGGAAGCAGGCAGTTACTTGTACTGAGGCAGTAAGCTGGTTTTCCAGCCAGTATAAATATTTGTTATGCCGTGTAAAATTTTGAGATTGCAAGCAAGGTTTTTAAATTATGTGATCAGCCCATTACTGGAAGTGGAAAGGTCCTATTTAAAATTTTTATTCTGATCTTGTATCCTTTTACTTTATCATTTGGATTTCACCTACCAGTCTTCCCTCTGAACTTTGCCTGTGTTTGGGAAAACTGTGGGATATGTGATTGGGGTGATTGTAATAAGGAGGAAAATGGGAATTTATATTTTGTTGAAACCAAAGCTGTTGAAATGCTTGTTTTTCATATTTGTAAGGAAGTGATTTGGTTGTTTGGTCTATTTCTTATTAGTTTACATTTGAAACAGTTTCACAGTGTCACTGTTCATTTTTTATGTACAGTGGAAAGTGGAAAGGTATTGTTAATCAGCAAATGCTTAAAAAATGTTTGATCTCTTATTCAGTAATTAGGGAGGGAAAAGAAATACTGATTAAGGAAGAAATGGAGTACTTATCTACAACTTACAGTACAAACTTTGCTTGGATACTGTGAGCTATTTTTAAAATAAAAAAATTATTTTTCTGTTTGAAGGTCTGTCTCAGAGCTGCTGTCAAATTCAAAATTTGATGTGAATTATGCCTTTGGACGTGTGAAGAGAAGTTTGCTTCATATTGCAGCAAAGTAAGACTTACTTGAGTCCAGTCCAGAAGTTAACAATGAAAATATTGCCACAAATCTAAGGCACCAATGTAAGCTGGAAAACTCTGTAGTGTCAGCTAACATTTTGTTTTCACACTTTTTGTATCTTGTTTGTTCTTCCTAGTAATGTGCCTGCCTCATAAAGAGGACAGATTTTACACATGATATCAAATGGCTTTCCAAATTCCAGTGAAGGAAATCTGGCTAGATACTTTTTTGCCTTTCTGTGAAATCCCAAGTCTTTAAAAAAATTCAGTCATGATATGCATCCTGTATAGCTGGGTTCCTCTTGCCTTTGCAGAGGTAAAGAACTCTCATTTGCAGGTGCTGATTGTTTTTGAGATATTCTAAAACAGTGGGAAGAGTTTGGATGTTTGTTGGGAAGCAGCTGTTCCAAAGTACTTCATGTGACCATAACTGAAGGGAATATAACTTGAGCACTCACTTCTAATAACTTTTGTATCCTGGATAGAGAGCTCAAGTGCAATTTTGATCTACATTATTTATCGTTTGTATAGCTCTTCACTGGGGGCAACTATTTTAATATGTAACTCTGTGAAGAAACAGACAAGTTAACACTATAAATAGAAATTAACCTGATGGTTTTTGACATGACCTTTCAGAAAACTAAACTTTAAACTGATGAATGAATGCTCTGTGTTTGATTCCCCTTTTAAATATCTTGAAAGTTCTTACATTTGAACTGTTAAAAAAAGACAAAAAAAAAAAGAAAGGAAATAGTAGTAGTAGTACTGCATATATATAGTAGTTTTTATTTACAATAAAGGTGGAAATTCCAGGTTCTTAAGCAGGCTTTTAGAAATAGCTGTTTCCCAACTATTTCATCTCAGAATTACATACTGCTTATGTAAAATTTACTTTAGGAAGTACTTACAAAAATGCAAGCAAATTTTTAGCATACACTTAAGAAGTATATTTGAAAATACACTGTACTTACTGGTTCTAAAGATACAAGAAGTTGTGTCACAGTTTCTGGATTGTCTTTTATCTTGACCTAGTTATTGGGTCACAAAAGGGTCATCAAGGTGCTGGTTTTGCAACATATGTACAGTTAGCCTTCAGTTTCTTTGGGTTGTTGTGTAGCAGTTCTGACATTGGGAAGATTTGTAAAAAATAAAAAAATATCTGTCACAACAGATACAAAAATACTGTTTATCTTTTCAATCAGCTCTTCCTCTTGAAGAGCTCAGGAGCAAGATAAACATATAATGCAGAATTTCTGTCTTTTTAGTGACATTGGTTATCCTGAAGAGCTGCTATATTATGAAAAGTAAAGGATTTCAGCTCTTTATTACAGGTTCAAAATTAATAGCAAAAATATTTGTACGAGTTTTAGAGTTTTTCTGATATTCAAACTTCTAAATATAACTTCCAGACACTGAAGCATAACAAACCCCAAAATGCTTAATGGAAAATGTAGTCCTGTCAGTAGATTAGGGATGAAGGAGGTGAGAGGAAATCAAAACCAAAACTTTTAAAACAGTTTATAGGTTAAAGAATTACCAGTCATATAGACTCACTTGTGTTTTAAAGTAATTAAAATCACGGAGAAGGCTGGCATCTATTCATTGCTACAAGTTATATTTGGTCACTTCTTGCTGCATTAAATGACTTTCCTTTAGCTTTGTGTAGGAACTATGAACTATGAGAGTATAAAACAATTTTATGTAAAGGTGTTCTAGTGAGTGTGATCTGTACATAATATTGCTGTTGTCTTTATGCCAATACAGATTTGTAAATATCCTTGTTACAGTTTTTCTCTTTCTTAATTTCTTCTTAGCTGTGGATCAGTTGAATGCCTTGTTCTATTATTAAAAAAAGGAGCAAATCCAAACTATCAGGACATCTCAGGATGTACTCCTCTCCATTTAGCAGCAAGGAATGGGTAAGTTTTAAAAATGCTTAAACTCTAAAAAAATTTTGTGCATAATGCACTTGAGCTAGCATGTCCTGTAATACTTTTGCATAGTTAAAAAAAACGCCTTTGGTTTTCACTTTTAAAATAGAGAATATGGAGGTTAAAATCCTTACTTGGAGTACTCATAGAACAATTTTTTGTAAATAGTAAGTCATGTCTGAAATACCAATTCCTGTGCCAATCATTTTAGTGTTTTCTGTTAATCAGGGGCATAATGATTCTTATATTGAATGAGCGATACATTCACCTTCCAGTTAGCTGAGCAGGAAAAGGTTTTGGAGGCCTTGAAGGGGACCCTCTTCAAGCCCTCCAAAAGACTTCTGATTTTTCTGATAGTATGTTTCTAAGAAAATTTTTCCTGCAAGAAAAAGAATACAAAGTTGGCCTGCACAGTGTTAAGAGAGGGACAGAGAAAAAACTCCAAATCAGCAAGCAAGTAACTTTCTGTGATCCTACTTCTTGCATTGTAGTATGTGAAAACATGCAGCTCTAAAGGTAATGTTGTCTTATGCTTTTTAGAACATGTCTCTGATACAGTAACTAAATTGTATCACAGCTGGTACTTCACTTGACCTGGTAGTGTTTAGTGGCTTCTGGGTGTGTATGAGGTCCATTTGTAGGAGAGGAAAGAAGCAGCCAAGTGGTGTATGATGAAATGCAGAAATAGACACAGGAGACAGTTATGTGGAAATGAGGTATAAGAAAGGTGTGAAAGGTACCAAATAAAAAGGAAAAGCAAAATAATTTTGTAAAGGTAAAGCACTTAGAGCTTTAAAAAATGTTAAAAAACCAAACAAAACATGAATTAGGAAAAAATATCTCTACTTCTATTAAGACAGTATGTGTACATACCAAAGATTTGCATAGTTTTACAATGACTGTCTCCTTAAGTAATGATTTCGTGGTGTACTGTAAGCACTTTCACTGACATGTACAGGCAATAGTGAGCTTCATGGACTTCTGTTAGCTGAACCCTGGCTTTTTGTCTTGAAAGGTAGTTCATGTGGGGCTGAAACTGTTAGTGGTTAAGTGCTTCTGCACTTTGCACAAAAACAGTTATGATTTTAGCCCTATGTTGTTGTTTGCTAACCTTGCACTGTCTGAGTCTCTGTGAAGATCACTTCTGTCTTTCATGTGCTCAGTGCTGTACTCCTTATAAATTGGAACCACCTGCTATGCTTAGAATAATGATAAATTAGAGTGAGGGGAGCTCTAAGGAGATCTTACGTCTTCGTGATTTTCCCTGACTGGATTTTAATGTATTCTTTTGCTTATAGCCAGAAAAAATGCATGAGCAAGCTGCTGGAATACAGTGCAGATGTCAACATTTGTAATAATGAAGGCTTGACTGCAGTAAGTGCTATTAATTATCATGATGTTCTTAAAATGAAGGAAGAATTTGGAGATTCTCTGTTTTTAAGCTTTTGCCATCTTACAAGACAAAAACTGCCATCAAGAATCAAAAGATGTGATCAAACTACCTAAGCTTATGATTGCATTGTTCAAAGTGTCTCTTAATATTATGCAAAGCTTCTCTTTGTGAAAGTGTTGACAATAATACAGCCAGGTTTAAAATAATTTTTATGGGATGTATATATGTATGTCATTGCTAAAGGAAACATGTGTATCATCATTTTCTATTTAGATTTTATGGTTGGCTGTCAATGGACGAACAGAATTGCTTCATGATCTTGTTCAGCATGTCAGTAATGTAGATGTTGAAGATGCCATGGGACAGACAGCCCTTCATGTAGCTTGTCAAAATGGACACAAGACAGTAAGTTTCTATGTGTATGAACACCATTGATTTGTGAAGAACTTGGTAAGGCCTCAGAGTTGTTGGTGTTTTTATATAAACTTCAGAGTAATAATGCACATGATAATGGCTACAAGTGTGAAGAATGCTGTTGTGTATCTTAGTATCAAGTGCATGCACTTCCACGAGAACAACTTATTTATTCTTGTGGAGGTGATTGATCTCAGTGCTTATGGGAGTTTAGGTGACTTACTGTTCAGCTCTTCTGTAGTGCTATTATTGGCACTATCAAGTAATAATGTCAAGTTTTTGTGTAATGTTACATGTCTGAAAATGTTTTTTCTTATTTTTTTCAAAATATGTTTAGTTCATAATTGTGCAAGTTATTATATGATTTTGAAATCTGAATATTAGTTTACTGTGAGTAAAAAATGAAAAACAGAGTTGAGTCAGTTACAATTTTAACTCTAGAAGAAAACAAATTCAAATAAACTCTTCTGTTATTGATCTATGTGAATCATTTTTATGCCTGGCCTTGCATTAGAGCTGACTGTTTATATTCAGAGTATAAGTCTGGATGCTTTACTTGAACTGCATTATAGCCCTATAGAGTTATACAGGTTGCCACCAGAACTATTGCTACTAAAAAGAATAAATTGTAATTCTACCCAGATCCTTTCTGTTGTTCTTGTCAGTGCTGGATTTTGGAAGGCCAAATTCTGAAAAACTTACCTATAGATATAGCAAATTTATGTGACTGAAATGTAACAAAAGTTGTTTGAGAGTCTGCTCAGTGTTTTTGTATTTCAGACATTCACTAAACAGTTGCAAGCCGAGAGGGTTTTGCAGTGCTCTTTTTCTGAGGCTGGTGTTTTGTTCTCTTGTAGACAGTGCAGTGTTTGCTGGACAGCGGCGCCGATATCAACAGGCCGAACGTTTCTGGAGCGACTCCGCTTTATTTTGCCTGCAGGTTATATATACTTCTAACTTTGGAATGCTGGCCTAAAAGTGAAATGTATTTTCCCCTTTTGCAATAACTGAAATTACAAAATATAGGAAATATAAAAGCTGTCTGGTCTTTAATCTTATCTCATTTCTGAGTGTAGTTTGGTGTCTTATCTAAATACTTAGGTTAGTACTGCAGGCTTATGTACCTCTTCCTAACAGCCATGTTAAACACATACCTGTGCATGTTCTGGCATCATAAATTGGTGACTGCTGTACCCTTTTCTGAAAAAACGAATTCTGCCAACTTAGACTGAGTACACTAAAACTAGAGCCTTTTATAAGGCAAGTTTGCCTATTCCTTAATGTACAGTATGGTACTACAGTATACATGGAACGTGCATATATGTGTCAAAGTTAAAATGTTGAATTAAAATTACATTGTTGCTTTGATCAGCTCTGTTTTCTTCAAAGTTTAGTTATATTTCAAAATTAATCACGTATGATAAATGATATTTTGTTTTAATTAGAGCATTTCTGCGATTTGGTAGAATGTTTACAATTTTTGCAAGCCCTGTGCTTTGGTTACAGGTTAAATAGTTCACAAAAGATTAACTGTTACTGTAAGCAAAAGGAGAAATGGACTGACCTGCTCGCCTGCTAAGTGTTATGTTCTGGGAGCTGTGATCTCTGGAGATAATGCACGTTGACTTGTGGCAGTTGAGAAGAAGGGAAATGGAGAATAAATAGCTGCTAGCCTTGGCCCTTGATTTAGGGACTGGTATTAATACACACTTTAAAAGAAGTAAGCAGCTTGTCTTGGCTTGGAGGTTTTTCATAAGAAGGAAATGTGGCAAGTACAGGAGTCATATTCTTTAGAAATTACCAACTGGAGCAGCTGGCAGGATAGAATGAACAGGATGTGTACTACAACAAACCTGGAAAGAAAGGTTCTAGGTCCCTGATGATAGGGAGGGCAGGAGGAGGTAACAGTGGCAGGTGATAGCTGCAGAAAGGGCATCAGTATTCAAAGTTTGAGTCTGAAACACCTATTTTGTCAATGTGTTGGGTCGTGCACTCAGTCTAGAGAATGACAGTGAAGATGCTGCAGGTAGGCCATTAGTGTTAGCTCCTTTCTGATCCTTATTGTTTGTTTGCATTGGGACAAAGTCTGGTATGTTAGATTAATGTGTTGGCTTCCTGGGCTGGAAGGATAGGACTGAGGAGAACTCATCTAGATCTGTTGAGACATCAGTGAAGCTACCTCCTGCCCCTCAGCTGTTAGTTTTCACTTTACCTGTGCCCTTTCTGAACTGATAGGCTGCACCTATCAGGTTGAGGATGCAGGCAGCCTTTTACATGTTCCAGGATGCCAAAAACTCATATACATTGGTGTAAATGGTGTATTGCAAACTAGCTTGAAAAATAAAACTTCACTGAAAAAACTTGTATCTTTAACCTTAATTGCTATGTCTTTTTTATCAGTCTTTTGTTTCACCCTTTAGATGCTTCTCTGTTATGTTTGGCAGTATATGCACTTAATGCTGGTGAAGGCAATATTCAAGTAATCGTTCCATGTGTTTTTAATGAAGTAAACCTCTGATCACTGGTACTCAGTTTCTAATTTTTTTCAGAAGAAAGGGTTTGGGAAAGTATGGAGAGGTATAAATAGTTGGTTTTCTGTTTTCTAGGCAATGCTGGCATGTTGGGAAATTTTTAACTCAAGGGAACTAAGGGTCCTATACAGCCTATAAGCAGATTCGTGAATAGTCTGTGAAATAGATTTTGAATGCAAAAGTAAAACTCATCACTTCCAGAGGCTAAACAAGACATTTATATATAGAAATTTAGAGCCATTTGAATGATGTATTTATCTCCTGTGGAAAAAATAAGAATTATCAATAAAAATATTGTTAATATTTTATTGATGGTTAAAACACAATTAGATAGTTTTTTCCCCAAATATGGTAGAAGTGAGCAAAGAACTTGGCAAAGAGAACTTCCTCTGTGAAGTAAATTAGGATGTAAATTGAGAAAGAGTTATCTTTTTGCAGGAAATGCAGCTCATAAATATTTGAGGCCAGACTAAGATGAATCATTTCTAAATGATGAGGGTGACTCTGACTTCATTAATGGCCTGAATTTTGTGCTACTCTTTTGCAGTAACTATTTTCTTCTAGCTTGTGTTGTGTTTGTTAGATGCAATAAAGACAGATTTATGACTCATATTAGATCATAAATGCTGTATGAATTGTCTCTCTTCTCTTCTTTTGAATAGCCATGGACAGAGAGACACTGCACAAATTCTTTTGATGAGAGGAGCCAAATATTTACCAGACAAGAATGGCGTTACTCCGCTGGATCTCTGTGTACAGGTATTAAGTTAGCAACACTTTTTCTGTGACCTACTACATTATTACCTTTTTTTATTCTTAAAGCCTCTGAAAGATGTTAGTCCTTTGGCAAAATAAGTGCAAAACATAGTTTTTTCATCATGAAACTGATCCTCCAGGCAGATTCATCATTTCTATGCTTTGCATAAGTCAGATGCAAGAATTGACCTCATGAGAAAGAGTTTCCAGAACTCCATTTGACTAGAAAGTTTGGGAATCCTTGGTATAATGGTAGCAGACAATTCAGTGCATACATGTTAACAAGTTAGACGTAAAGGCTTGCAGAAAGGAGTGATTTTTTTTTTTTACCTCAAATAATAGATTTTCTTTTCTCTTGAGGAGATGTTGCTATTAAAAACAAGCAAAAACTTACATGGTGATGACTAACTTTTCAAATATATTTCTGTATCTGGATGAGGAACAAAATTCTTACATATTTTCAACTAACACAGCATTTTCAACTGCAAAACAGTCTGTCTTGTTTGATACCAAGTACTGCTTGTACTGCTTGCTAAAGTGACTTTTTTTGATTTGTGAGCATTTATACTTTTTTCTGTCAGATCAGTTGAAGGTCAGTGTGTAAATAACACAATTGAATGGAAGTTTTTGAACCTTTGCTAGTAATCACACTAGAAAACTGAACTGAAAGCTGAAAAAACCAAATCACTGGAGTGAGTGGACATCACACTACCTTTGTACATGTCATAAGTTTGTCAGGATTAAGTTGAAATTTTCTGGGGTTTTTCTGTATTTTCAGATTATTTCGACCTCAAGTTATTTAATTATTGAGGTGTCTTCATGTGCCTAAGACTTGCACTTGAAATAGTTGTGTGTATGTGCAAGAGTGCTGTCTCCAGTACCTGTGGGATATTTTTGGAATGTTTGACTCTGAAAGCTTTATTTCATAGACTGTCTGTGGAAGACCTTGATACAGTTAGGTTACTTACAGTATTTCTTTTTTGATATAAGAAACCAAGTAAGTCCTCAGTTCTGGTCACTGAGAAATGCCAGATCACTATACTGTCTCACTGCTGACTTGATTGTGAAACTCAGATTTTTTGCCTTTGTTCTGGCAGAATGACTTATCATTACATAAATCCACACAGGGTCCAATCAGCTTCAAGGATTTCTGCAGCCATAGACCTGTATGACAGTGTATGGCAGGAGAGGTTTAGATTAGATATTTGGAATTTCTTCATGGAAAGACATTGGAGAAAGACATGTAAAACATTGGAGAAGACTGCCCAGGGAAGTGATGGAGTCTCCCCCCCTGAAAGTGTTCAAAAAATTGTGGATATGGCACTTGAGGATGTGGTTTGGTAGCGTATGTAGGGGTGGTGCTAGGCTGATTTTTGGACTTGATGATCTTAAAGATATTTTCCAACCTAAATGATTCTATTATCCTGCATGTGCTTAATGGTACAGTTATTATTTTTTATGATTAATGTTTTGAGTTTCTGCTTCAGTCTCCAATTTTGCAATCCCTAGGGCACCTCTGTACACATAGAAGTTCTGTTAACTTTTTTTAGGTGCGAGTAGTGACACCTGGTGTTTGTTTTTGTAGTAATGATCTTACTGTGTTCGAGATCATGCAGCATACAAGCTCATGATGCCAAGTAAGAATGGAGAAAACAATATGTTTTCTTTCTTTTTACATTGAGGATTTTATTATGTCCTTACAGGTTTGTTTTTCAAAGTTGATACATGTTTTAGAAGACTGAAATTATAGGTTCATATGCTTCTTGTCAACATTACCTTGATCTTGAAGATTTGACTTCCATTAATTCTTACAGATTCTGAGTGGGTTTATTTTAATATTTAATTTCTTGGTACCAGAAACAAATTAATCTTTTTAATGTATGGTTTTCACTGAGGTAATGTCAACTGTCATTCAAAGAGGAGTCCCTGGAGTTGCAGCATTATATGGTCATCTTCCCAGAGTAGAAGTTGATGCATATTCAGGTGTTAGTTGTCTGCTTAAAAATGCAGCTGTATTAAATAAGATTTGATACAAATAAACCAAAAAATCAAGTTCTGTTCTCTCCAAAAAACATTTTTTCTCAAAAGGGTGTGAAGTTAGTCTAAGGCACAAGTGGAATCATACTTGTGTATTGATTTTAAAATTAAATAACCCTTTCATGAATTTATCCAATTTCTTCCTGTAACAAGTCAGATATGTGTCCTATGAACCTTTAGAAAGTGTTTGTTTTGAAGGATTAGATTCTGTGTGTCATTAAGCAGATGTCAGCAAGAGGGAGAGAATTGAAATATTGCACTGTTTTTCATCTCTGGTAATTCTTGGTTGAAGTGCTGTTCAACTGTACCTTTAGTTTGGTAAGTAGGGAAACATTTTGAAACGCAGGAAAATGAGAGTGGATATATGTGAGCCAGTATACTGAAAAAAAATTGATTCTGTCTTCTCCCAAACATTTTGGGATACCTAACTTTGCTACATTTTTGAATTTCAATTTATTTTAGAATAGGATTTCTCTAGCATTAAAAGAATCTTGTAATCCTTAATAGATGCTATTGCCTATTGTCTAACTCTCAATTCTAATGTTTCATTTAATTAAAATATTTTCTTAGGGTGGTTATGGAGAGACTTGTGAAGTCTTAATACAGTACCATCCTCGGCTTTTCCAGACGATAATTCAAATGACACAGAATGAAGATCTGCGGGAAAACATGGTAATATGGGATTCTGTGTGTTACAGCCAGGGATCTCTCTGTGTGTAGTGGAGAGCTGAGTGCTTAATATGAGTGACAATCAGTACCACAGTAGTTGACCACAAGATTTCTTTCTTTCCTCATGGAAAATGTACAGTCTTCACATAATTTTAAATTTAAAGAATTTGGAATTGAATGTAGGATCTGTTTTCACTTAGTGTTCTAACTGCACATTTGGCAAAGTGGTCTAGACAGTATAAAGAGCAGACATTCGAACATCAATACAAAGGTGCTGGTAGAGCATCCTATATGTACAATTTCTTTGTGTAACAGGGCCTGTTTTCCTTCATTTAGTCATTATCTGCAGACCTCCATTCTAGGATGTGTCTTGAGGCAGAATCATCTGGAATTAACTTAAAAGTTTGTGGTGTGTGCACTCATCTGTATGAAGATGCCTTACACTATTAGAGTGTAAAAGATTGTAGCCACAATTTCATTTGATTATTATTCTGTAGATGAAACTACTCTGTTTCTTTTTTAATGGTTCTCTTATAGCTTGCTTCTTTGATTATTAGGGGGTAGTACAATCTAAAGCAAAAGAAAATAGAGGAAAAAAGTTGTGTTTCTTGATTGTATAAGGGAAAAAAAGCATGGGATGCCTTTTCCCCTTGTAAATCTAGCTCACTGTGGGTTTTTGATACATTATTTGTTTTAAAATGACTGCAAAGAACCTTACAGACTGCAAAAAAAAAAAAAAAAAGATTTAGTAAGGTGTTGGTTGCCAATTTACTTAATTTGGTTTGTTAGATTTTTGACATTTTCTCTGTAACTCTGTTACTTCCACTATAACACTGAGGATTTCCAAGTCAGTGTTTAAATTTCTGAGACAGGGTTGAATCTTGCAGAGTGAAATGACGCAGGTGAGAATTCTTGAAGTGTATGTTAGATGCAAAGGAAGATGGTATAGATGATTTAAATTAAAAGAGAAAGAACTAAAACAATGAAACAAAAAGACCTTTTGTATATTGTAGAAGTGAAGAAAATATGTGAGAAAAATCTTTCATCTTTTTGAGTAATGGTGGAGCTGTGTGAATATATTAGCTAATACCTGGTATAGTTCTGCTTCATTGCTGAAATGTAATCATATATTGAAAATTATTTTCTATGGCCAAGTCTGAGCCGTTCTGCTTAGTCTTGGGTAATGACCAGTACATATTAACTGGAAGGGATGATGTAAGGAGACTAGGTATGTGTTACAAGTCAGTACTAATATTTTAAATGTCATTTGTTGTTCTTATGAATTACTAATACATGGTTAAGCATTCAGTGTTGTAACATTCTATAATTTTAAATACCCTGTAGTACCTGTGTCTTCACTGGAACGTGTACCTTTGCAATAGTCTCTGTAAATGATAATGGAACGTTACCTGAGGGTAGACTAGAGGTTGTACAGTATAGATGTGCATTATTATTGCTAGATATTAATGCTTGGGTGATAGTGTTCTACATAATTAATAAATCTGATGATGCTCCTTGACACTATGCATTTGCTTTTGTTTTAATCCTTCAGTTGCGGCAAGTTCTGGAACACTTGTCTCAGCAGAGTGAAAGCCAGTATCTTAAAATCTTGACAAGTCTTGCTGAAGTTGCTACAACAAATGGTCACAAATTGCTCAGGTAAGTGTGAAGTCACAATTTGATAAACTACCTGGCAGTTAGTGCCACTTAATAGTTTCAATAGTCCAAACTATCTGATGCTCAGCACATGCTGGAGTAGATGGATCTCAAATCTGATTTATATGATAATGTCTGTTTAGATCACAGTCTTCACAAAGATTTCAAGAGAAGAAGTTGCTGTCCTTATATATCTGCTGGTATCTAGAAGCTCAAGTTGCAGAGAAGTGTATTTTTTTGTTTGGTTAGTTTGGCTGTGTCAGCCCCAGGAAGGGAGACTTTATAGACAACTATCAAATCATTCTTTATGTTTTTGTCTTCAGCCTTCTCACTTTTTCTTCCCTTCACATTTTTACTTTTCTACATGCTTCCTTAGTAGGCTTGAGGAGAGTTTTCTTACTTCAGACACCTGTCTCATGTTTGCTGGCTCTGGTAGCCTTACATGGCTACTAATATATATGAGATAAAAAATTTTATCTACCAGTGTGCTGTCTCAGTGGCACAAGCAGCAGTAACTTGAGGAGATGCCTGACACAGGCAAGCATATTTACCTGGTATGCTTTCCTAATTTTTGTGGCATCTGTTTGAGTTGGTGCAAAACACTTTGTCTGCAATGTGTTGAAACATTTTACTGTTTTCAACAGCTAACAGATTTTGGTGTAACCTTTATGCTTTACTAGAAAATTTTTACTGAAAAAAATCAAGGGTCTGAAAACATGAGTGAAATTCTTTATTAACTCGTGTTAGATGGCATTTTGGCCAAGAGAGGTTTGAGAATGTTCTAGAATCAGAGAAACCTTTCAGCATAGGTTGTAGAGGATTATGACTTGGGAACCTTCTTTTTAACTTGGGCTGGGGTCTGAGGAGCCCATCAGTGAGATGGAAAATAAATAGTATATTCTTACTCCTAGATGCCTTTTTTTCTTCCCCATTAGTCATGTTACATTTAAATGGAGCTTGTAGATGGCAGGTCAGAACTCCTGGATGATGGTAGGAAATTCATTACACCATTAATAAATCTTATTCTGGTGGGTGTTCACTTTGATGAATTAATGTGAAGGTCTGAATTCCTTTAAACTTCGGGGTTAAAATGTGTAGACATTAATGACATTTTGTTGCTGCAAAGATAACTTTTTGAAGATTTTCTGCAGTTGCTGGGCTTCAGTGTGTATCAGCTTAAGTTGTAACATATTCCTTTTTGTCTTCAGACTTCTTTATAGCAAATAGATTTCCCACAAAGAAATTGTGATAAAGTATAAAAGCATAGTGCAGGCAAGGGTTGCAAAACTTGCTCTGTACAGGGACATTATTGGAAGTTGTTCAGTGTCTTCAGAGGTGAATGAAACTGATTGTTGTTTAGATTTGATTTGTTACTGTAACTGCTCTTCTGATATGAGCATGCTCCCTCAGAGAGGCTGTAGAAACAGTAGCTCTGTGCCTGTACTGTCTCTGAGTTTGCTCAGTTTGCTGAGTTTGTGTGCTACTGAGGCTGAAGACAAGATTGAAGGGTTGCATTGCACTGGATGAGGACTTATTTCTAGAGATGCCAATACCTGGAGTGTCCTGTGGACTCTTACTGGCCAGCTTCTCTTTGGTGGTTTGTAATATGTCATAACTGAAATGTGATAGCAAAAGAAAACAATTCCAAGACATCTTCACAGATGCAGTTTCACAAAAACTGTGTCTCTCTTCTCTCCAGCTTGATTTCCTGGCAGAAGCAGTGAATTTTTGCTTTAAGAAATATTTCTCAGTTTCTTTCTTATAAACAGAGTGAGGATTAAGATAGTATTTGGTGAATACTCTGAGCTTGGGCCCCCTTCCTCTCTCTCCTTCTTCCAACCAAAGTGTGTAAAATGTACTTCATACATGAAAACTTCCAATAATGATATTCTTGCATGGCTGAACTAATATAATCTCTATTAGTTTCCTGGGTACTAACCCACAGCCTGTTTGTTTTGGGTTTGTCTGTTGTTTAGTTCAAAAGTGTTTAAAATTGTTTCTTGTAGTGCTTCTAGCAAGTATCCAAGAGTGCCACTAAGCTTTTGTCCAAAGACTTCTACCTTGAGTATGAGCAAGGACCGTGTTTCACTCAGAATCATCTTCACCATGTATTCTCATTTTCCAAGAAAATAATTGAAGTGTGGCATGATTTGATCTTGCTGGTGCAGGTTAGGCTTAGCTGAATGTTTACAAACATGTCAGTAGAAGTTTCAGTAAACTATTAAAACTATTAAACTCTAAGGTTTTTCTGTATATGTGAGTCCTTATCCTGGAGACCAGGAAATTTCACCAGGAAAACTGCTCAGTTAAAATGTTAGTAGGTTTTCTTTTCTTTTTTTTTTCTTTTTTCAATAATTAGGTTAACTTCTTGAGTTAGCTACCTGTATTCATAGATGCTTTTGGTATATAAGCAAAGATTTTACAAATGCTAATTTGTAAAGAGCTTCTGGTAACACAATCACTGACTGCCAGTCAGGGGATTTTCTTTACCTAGTTAAAAACTTAACATTCCTACTGTAGCACTGTTACTCTCTCTGTTCCTTTCTTATACTGATTTACTGAAAAGTTACCTGGTTAAAGTATAAATTGTCACAAGAAAGTCATACTTGGTGTGGTAATTTGGTAAAATTCTTAGTACATTGCTTTTTGAAGTTAACTCACAGTCAGTAAAATGTAGTGCTGAAAACAAATAGGTCCTTTGCTGATGACATAGGGTGAATGAGATCATAATAAAGCTACACTAGCTGTTACAACTAACTGTGTTTCAGCTTTGTAAATTAACAGGTTATTAATTGCAACAGATGTTTACAGCACCCTATAAGATGTCAATTTTCTGGGGTTTACTGATCTGGCTAGCTGGGAAGCATGCTTTTAAGTTGCAAGTTACTTTAAGGATAGTATTGAGTATGTGCTCACTTCTATATAAGTTAGTTTGTTTTGATAAAAATTAATTTCTTGTGGTTTGTTATGCATTCAAGACAGAATAATTCTTACTGCTTGAGGTTTAAGAATGAAAACCAAGTTGAGTTTGGTGGAGAATGTTCTGCTTGTGCATAAAGTCGTGACTGTCTTGTATTTTGCACTGTTTTGGTACAGAGTTCTGTGTTTGCCAGTTCAGTTAAGGAGATATAACTGTGGTGGTTTTGTTTAGTATCTTTTAGATTATGTTTTTCTTGAGTAGAATTAGTGGCATCCTTACCATCCTGATCCCTTGTGTGCTTGAGGTAGTTAATGAGCATCTAGAATAGCTGGTGAGGATGGGCTGTGGCAGCATATCTGTTCAGTCAGTAGGCTTTTACCATTAGATGCTCTCTTTTCTGGGTTGAAAAACATTTTCATCTGGATATCCCAATTTGCTTCATGCACTGAGATTCTTTCTGTAGGAAGTTGAATTTCCTCCCAGAGGTTCATAAGGGCATTAAAAAAAATAAAAAAATAAAAAAATAAAAGGAAGTATTCCCAAAGATCTGGAATTTGCTGTTCTTCCTTCTAGTTAAAATTACATGTACATGCTAGTAAAATCATAATGCTTATATTTGACTTCTGGGGCTGGTGCAGGAAATGAAAGTTAAAATTTACTAGGGTTTGAAATTTAGGGGTTTTTTTCAGCATGTCTATCAGACTTTACCATTAGATTGTTTACTCCTTATTATACTGAATTGTTTCATCTAGGAAAAGAAACTTAAACATTCCATTTTTTCCCCCCAGCTTGTCAAGTAATTACGAAGCTCAAATGAAGAGTCTCTTAAGGATCGTGAGGATATTTTGCCATGTCTTTCGCATTGGCCCATCCTCTCCCAGTAATGGAAATGACATGGGCTACAATGGAAATAAAACTCCAAGAAGTCAGGTGTTCAAGGTCAGAAAAGTATATGATGTTGTTAGGAAGATAGACGTTAAAGAGATGAATTTCACAAAGCATGCATTCATTAATCAGACATCTCATGAACAGGAAGTAAGTTTGGTTGATGTCCCTATCCCTTTTTAAGTTAAACCTACCTCTCTCCTTCTCCTGTATTTTTTTTTTCCCACTGAATGAATTCATTTAGCCACTGATGCACCTCTCATGTTTTGATTTCTGTTTATTTCTTATTTAATAGATTGTTTATTAGGTATTGAAGGTTTAGTTACCCAGGCGAGTTTGGTAGATTTTGTTTTTATTTCTGTCAAGGGTATAGTAATCTCAAAATATTAATATATTACATTAATATAATTTCAGAATGGTAGTTGGTGATACACAGATGAAGTACTGATCAATAAACTTTATCCAGCTTCACGAGACAAATTGAAACAATTCTTGCTCTGTTTGTTGTTTCTCACTGTGCTCATGAAGTCTTTTCCAAAGTTGTTCTTGGATTTTACTATTATGTGCTTTGAAACATATCAGCTCTCTACAACCCTTGGAAGGTTATTGATTTATAGTTGCTTTCAAATGCATGCTTTAGGTGGTTGCCATTTGGAGGTTTAGTTCCTGAAGGTGTTCGGTATTTTTATGTTTGTTTGTTAAGGAATCCCTCTGTAGAAAGTCATAGATTGCCTTTTTGTAAAGAAGCCCCAGTTTCCTCTGTGCCACTCAGTCTTCATTGGATATACAATTGCCATACTTTTCACAGCACCTAATAAAAAAGAACTGCAGGGTAATCTTTCTTCTCCCATCTTTCTCCCATCTTACTCCATACTCTTACATAGCACAACTTGTATCAAGAAATTTAGATGCCAGTAATCACTTGAGGATTTTTCTTTACCTTTGCATTTTTTTCCATTGTGTTGTGAAAACAGTATTTTGAAATTACTGCAATTATTTGATGATATATGTTCATCAGGTTACTTCTAAGAGCTTTCAAGACAGAGCTATATTGATAAGATTGTGGAAGGTGATACTCTTAATTCCAGCTTATTTAGTGAAGTGTCTCAGTTTTTGTTTATATTTCTTCTCTTGGAAAGAAGAAAAGTATTAGACTGTTAAAAAAACCCCAAAAGCATGGTAGCATTTAAGTTTGTTCTTCTGGTAGCACAATAGTTCTAAGAACAAATTAGTTTATATAATGAATATAAAACTAGTGCTTGAGTCTGAACAATACTGTGTGCAAAATGTAATACATTGCACAGTGTGCCATGTAATAATTGTCCTTTGGAATTGTTCATCAAAATAGGGCAATAATGTGGGTTTAACCAGAATTCTGTTTTTAAAAAACAAAGCCCCACTCAAATCACAAGAATTATTTTATTAAAAGCAGTGCTTTCTAACAGTTTTAATGAAAATTGCTCCAAGTATACCAGATTAAATAACAAGCAGATGTTAAACACACTTCATACAAGAACTATCTCCAGTGAGATATTCTGCTACCAGGCCCAAAAAGGAAAAAAAGGAAGGTTTCCTGCTTTTCAACTCCACATAGTTATAGAACTCAGTATAAAATAAACAAAAACGTTCAATTGCAATTTGCAAAGGAAGTGGTGTATCAGTAGAATTACTTATCTGCGTGCCCACATGATTTGTATGATGAAGGAATTGTTTCTTAATTTACTGTGCATTTAAGTCTTGTGCAGTAGACTT
This sequence comes from Polioptila caerulea, assembly GCA_013397295.1. NCBI lineage: Eukaryota > Metazoa > Chordata > Aves > Passeriformes > Certhiidae > Polioptila > Polioptila caerulea. The sequence goes on from VYXF01011906.1 coordinate 1,437,015, forward strand.
AAACAACTGCCACAATTGTCCCAGAAAATACTAATAATTCTGGCTTGTGTTAAAACAACATGTATGTTTTTTATAAATAAGCAAAATATATACTACTGTTGCATTACCTAACAAAACAAAAATTTCAGGATGATTTAAAAATTATTGTTGCAATTACTGTAATTAATTTAGAAGTTTTATGAGTGAGGCAACCCTGCAGTAGGGCCACTGTTGTGTCCATAGTATTTTAAAGATTGATTTAAAATTCAAACTCTGAAATATAAAACTGCTGATGAAAACTTAGTGTTGTTTGGGAATGGGCACACAGTACTGGCAATGCTAAGTTAATCTACAGTTGTGGTTGGTTTAGTCTGTTCTTCCCTAAATTTACAGTAGACTGGGTAGTGGGAGATAAGGTATAGTGCTGAGTGAATTGGGTGACTAACAGTTTTCTTTTAGTCCTAGCTTTTCTTCTGCCTTTTTGTCCTTTTCTTTGAAAATGTGCTTGTGATGGTCTTTTTCACCTTTTGGGAGGAGATAAAAAAGACCTGACTTTTCATTAAATTTTTCTGTATCAATGTACTTATTGAACATATTTTGAAGAGTTGTCACTGTAATGTAGCTGGGAAGGGATTAAAAATGTGAGTATTCTTGATCTGAGCCTACTGAGGAATGCTATTGTTTGATGAGGTCAAGAAAATCATAGAGCTAACTGTGCTTTAGTGGAATTCCCTATATGTGATTCAGGCCTATCCAGATGTTTTAAAGTGGAAACAGTAGCTAATGATAACACATTTTTTTACTGATCTTGTAAGATACAAAAGAATAATTGAATTTTGTCTCCCAAGCTTGAAACAAGCTGCTAACTCAAATGAGTTCTTAACAGTGAGAAACTGAGTAGTAATCTTGGCCAGGTGTACACTCATTACTTTTCCATGTATTGCTTTTCCAATTGCTGTTCAGTGTGAGCACATATTAGGGAAACTTGCTGCAAAATTTCTCTGTAATTGAACGAGGTTGGGAAGTGCTTAATGTTTTTTCCTTGTTTCAGATACTGTTCTTTTCTAGAATTGAAAAAACTTCTCTGCTGTGACAAAGTCACTTCATGGACTAGTGGTCTCCTACACCCTGTGTCTTAAAAAGCTATCTGACATCTGGCAAAAGATTTTGCTTCAGTGTCGCAGTTTGAATATGGATTTGGTTACTGGTCATTTCTAGATGAGTAAAGAGGAAGGCATTGCATAGGTAAATTCTTGCATTTAGGAGGTAAGGTGTGCAGCTGTAAAAGCTTGGTACCCCATCAGACTCAGCTGTATAATTCTAGAGAAACTTTTCCACACTGTGAAATACGACAACTGAAGTTTGAGTGGAGGTCTTTGTTTAATATGGGGTTCATGCTCACTAGTAGTTTGAAAAAAACATTCCTAGTGGTTTGACTGAATATGTCCATATGCCACTTGAAAAGGTCTGGTCACAGATGCCAGCATAAAATGCTTACAGTCAGGGATATGGAGGTGATGGACAATATTTAGAAGTATTTTATGTCCTGAAGTTGGACTAGAAAGAAAGAAAATGAAATGTTAAAGCTGCTGTGCTTGACTGGACTTTTAAATTAGTTTATGATCAGAAGCTGTGAAGAACTAACTTTGGAAAAACAAACTGGGTGGAAAAGTTCTGAAAAGTGGGCTAAATCTGTGGGAAATAAAAGATAAAACACAAGATATTGGGGGAATATGGTGTCTGGCAAGCTAAACATTGAAAAGTTTGAGGGGAAAAAACCTAGATGTTAGTATTCTAGTAAATAACTACCTAGTTTCTTCTGAGTTATAAGTTAAGAGTACAGCTGCATTTTAATTCTGTGTATTCAATTAATCCTATTTTCCATTAGAAAGTTTTTTTTTACATTATGTTTTGCAGTAAAGGTCTGCCAGATGAATCTTGGAAGGAGGATAACTTGATCCTGTATGGCAGACATTTATGTGGAAAATGCTACCTGTGCTGGAAGTATTCAGATCACCATCTAGAGAAATGTGTGGTCACTAGGAGCAAAAGCATTAAGTGGGTGACATATAAAGTATTGAGCAAAGCCTACCAATATTAGAGGTCAGGCTGGCTTTCCCCCACACTCCTATTGGGAAAAAATGGAAGTGTAGTGATAAATGTTTAAATGGTGAATTTCAGCAGAATCTTTTAATACACAGCACTTATGAGAAGTAATTTATTGTGTATTGAGAGCGTGTCAGCTATGAGGTGCAACTGACAGTGCTCCAGATAGTGTACAGGTGCTGTGAGCAGCTCTTTATTTTCAAAAGCAACCTGAGAATATGAGAGCATAACTTGCAGTGTTTGCTAAGTCTTTGAATGTTTTCACTGGTAAAAAATGTTGATGAAACAGTAATATATAGGAAAAGGAATCCATTTAGAGGTTCACTCTTACTTTTGGAATGCTATGAAGTACTTGAGTCGATTACCTCCCTGTAGGATTCATATCCTTATGCTCACTAGACTGTAGGCTTGTGAAACAAACCCTTGAACACCATTAAGGGACAACACAGTTAGCCCTTGTGGATTTTTTTTATGCTCATGAGAAAGCTACAGGTCTTACTCCTTTTTCTTCTCCATAGCAGGCCTGCAGCTCAGAGTAAATGTGTAATGAGGAAATTGTACTGGATTTCAACTATGTTGGGTTTTAGCAGGTGGTAATGAAAAAAGCATGTCTTTGTTAAAGTAAAATAAAATGTATAGCCTTATAATTTGATATGGGATTGTGCTGATACTTGTTTCTATTTTGTAAAGCTATATGTTAGTGACTTGCTCTGAAACATTTGAGCTGCTATCAAAATGAGCTGTATGAGCTCACATTATTATGCATAAAGCACACTCTTACTAGACATGTGCCTGAACCTGAATCTCAGTGGTGTTGTCTGGGATTTCCTCCATCTTCTTGGTAGAGGGAGCTCCTTTGACCAGGTTCTTTGAAAGGAACTGGCATTCTCATACTCTAGAAACTCAACCTGGGTGTTCCTGTTTCCCTGCTTGGCTGCAGTGGTTAGGCAGTAGTGTGCTGTGTGAAGCCAAACTTCGTCATACAGTTCAGTTCTATAGTTCTTCTGTAGTTCTTTCTAAATGAATTTATCTTTCTTCCATCTGCTGCTTGATTTTCCTTCTATATGAAATTTTCTCTTTGTGCTGTTTGGCTTCAAGTGCAGAATTTTTTATGAGTATTTGCCTCTTATCTCTAACATGACTTCTAAAGGATCATTTAAAGCTTTAAAATGTGCATGATATTTATTTGCCTTAAGAGGATTATCACGTTATTAATATTATCTAATGTCAGCATGTTCCTTTTTGTCTGTTTTTTCATGTGTTTATTGCAGCCACTGGAGCTGCTCTGGCATTCTCTGGATGAATGGCTTGTTCTGATAGCCACAGAGCTGATGAAAAACAAAAGGGACTCTGCCAACATTACTTCTATTTTATTGAAACAAAAAGGACCAGATCACCAAGATGCTACTCCTGCACCCTCTTTTGCCACTGCAGAAATTGAGGGAAGAAGAGAGCTGTCCACTGATGGTGTCGAGTTAAAAACATACGATGTTGCTGGGAAGCAGGAAGCTTGTGCTGATTGTCAGGATGTTATCTCCATGACAGCAAACAGGCTAAGTGCTGTCATTCAAGCCTTCTATATGTGCTGCTCCTGTCAGATGCCTCAAGGGTAAGGAGTTGATTCATTTTTCTTACCCAATCTATTACCATTTTAAAATCATGCATACTTTCTTGGAAGGATGTTGATACTGACCACATTTTATTAGTGACAGGCAAGGCTATGCTGTTTAATGCTTTCGCCAGTTCAGTTATTTGAATGCTTTTATTTTAATGGTCCTAAAGCTACCAAACAGCACTGCAAGTTTTACATAGTGCTGCTGCCTATGAATGTAGCTGCACTGTGGCATATTATTTTATGTTGAATGTCTAATGGCACTTTGTAATCATATAGTATACTTGTAAATAGTGGGATTTTGATATTTTGAAGCTTAGCTGTATTTGCTGTTAGTTCTTATTGGGAAATTAACCCTGAATTTAATGTGATTACCAACAAGAAGAGCTATAAGCTCAGAAGAAAAAAAAAAAAAAAAGTGAGTTGTCTTTGTATAAGAAAATGATGCCTGGGACTTAACTTATTTGACTATATATTATGTAACAAGGAGAGTTTCATCTTAAAAGTAATGCTCACTTGGAATCTTGTCCCAGGTCGACCAACATGTAGTTTTGTGTGGAACATGCAGTTCAGCTTAGGTAAACCTAGTATTATTGAGGTCTGATTTAAAAAGGAAACAAGTGTGACCACTTGTAACTGAGGTCCTAGTCTGTCCAAGATTGTTATGGATTATATTTGTGACTTTGGCCCTCATGAGTAGAAGATTAAGCAAGTTTATGGTATTACAAGCTCCCTGAGGAATCTAGAAACAGGGGTCCTACTACATGATGACTCTTGGTTATTCCTAATCACCATAAGAGTTTTTATTTCTTTGCCAAACTGAGTTTAATAAAAGCTTTCAAATTGACCAGTTATATTTGTCTGGGGCATAGTTCTCTGCGAATGTTCTGGAAGATGATTGGTTATTGACATTTTTGCCTTTTCTGTTAGTTTGTTTTGAGTTTTTAATGCTGTTGAATATTTAGTTTCATGATGACTAGTTAAACAGCATCAGTTTCTATTTGTGTCAGATTTATTTAAAAAAAAATAAATTACAATTCATGTAAATAATTACAATTCATGTAATTTAAATTTGTTTCGATAGCACTAACCAAAAACACCTTATGATTTTTGAACAGGATGACGTCCCCTCGTTTTATAGAATTTGTTTGTAAACATGATGATGTCCTTAAGTGTTTTGTTAACCGGTAAGCTTCAACAAATATGGACCTTGTAATCCACCCCTCTGTTCTTCCCAGGCAATAATTCATTTTTTTTTTCTTCTTACTGAGTTGTATTTTTAGTTTGTTGCTGTGATATATGAACAATATGCAATGTAATGGTCTTACTGAAGTCAAGGGACTGTAGATTAATGATTCAGAGCTCAGACTTAAATGAACTCTTCTGCATATTTAAGTGATCCATTTGTAAGATTCGTGAACAAAATCTATTTCACAGAGCAACAGAATAATTTGATGAATGGATTTTTTCCTGGTATTTGTTCCAGATAAGGCCTTCCCTTTTAAGGTAGATGAGAACTTTCATTCTTCCTCAAATGTGTGGTGACTTAAAGGAGTCTAAACCATCTTTGTACAGTTGACTGCTTCCAGAGTTTTTCTGGGGTAGCTGGGTTTATGACCTTCTTTCTGTGTGGGGAGCTGCTTCTAATTCTCCCATGTTTAACAGATGAGTTAGTATAAGTTGTTTGGAAACAAGAGTTAGAAAAAAGTAATAAAATATAAGAATCTCTTGAAACTTGTCTATATGATTAATTGCATTGTTTCTTTACTTAGACTTTTGCATCATGAAGCATTATTATTAAATCTGTAACAGGCTTCTAACCTATTTTTCTTTCAGAAATCCCAAAATAATTTTTGATCACTTTCATTTTCTTCTGGAGTGTCCTGAACTAATGTCCAGATTTATGCACATCATAAAAGCCCAGGTAAATGTCAGGAGGTGCTTAGTTAATTACAACTTCTGTGAATTTACAAAGGGTGTTTTTTAAAAAAAATAATATTTAAAGTAAATCCATTTGGGGAGGATGAAGGAACTAAACATGGCCTCTAGTGCTTCTGAATCTGTAATGTGGAAAGATCATATTAGACAGACATGGCAGTCAGATTTCTGTATTCATATTCTCTAAAATACATGGATGAGTCCATTTGAGATAACTAATGTTGGATGTGTCTTACGAGTCCAGTTTTCAGTTAAAGAGTGAAATTTCTGTTTTTAAATCTATTTATGCATATCTAATAGATTGAACTTTAAAATGCTTTACTTTTCCCTAAATGACTTATATTTTGAGACAAACTAGGGGATAAATACATCACTATTACTTGATTTGGTCATAGTTAGTGGCAGCTCCTTTAGTGAAACATCCTGTTATCTTGTCTGTTCCAACAGCTTTATTTCCTTAGTTATGAACCATACTGTGCTTTTATTTTTAAAGATAAATTGCTTTTATTGATCCAGTTTCATTTTTGGGTCATGGTGTAGGTGTATTGTTTGTTCATTCTTTCATTGAAATGTGTGTTTTTGAAACTCACTACCTATGAATAATGAGGAGACCCCGAGAACTGATACCCTGTTTGTTAGATCAACTCATGTACGTGCTGTGAATTGCAGAGGGTGAGAAATGACACAAGTATGGCCTATCTGTCTCAAAAGAGCTGCAAAATGTCAATATAAACAATGAGTCAAACAACTTAGAACCTTCTCACCTAGGAATTGCTTTGTAAGGTCTGTAGTTCCTTTGAGCTGTTTTATATTGCCAATGAACCTTACTGCAAATAGGGCTGGTTCATAGCACTTGTGCTTCTGTGCTCAGCTGTGGTTGATTATCAGTAGTTTGGCAGAAGCCAGTGGCATATTTCTCATTGAAGTTCTTTCATGCTCTCCCCTAACCTGTAACAAGTTTTGTGCTCTTTTTCTCTTTTGTGGAAAATTTTAATAGCTATTTCTGGATAGCTGGTGGTCCAGTCTTTCTGCAGACCCAACTTCAGCAAGCACTCAAGCATGTCTAGTCCTTTTTTCTTCCCACAATACTGTATAGCCTATTGGGGTAACGCTGCACATCTTAAAAATTAATTGAGAATTATGCATAACTGTTTGCTTCTAGGAGAGGAATTGTTCAGGGGAATGCATGTGTGTAATATGGTTTGCACCTTGTTTTGTAGCCATTTAAAGATCGCTGTGAATGGTTCTATGAACATCTGCACGCCGGGCAGCCAGATTCAGACATGGTGCACAGGCCTGTCAATGAAAATGACATACTTTTGGTTCACAGAGGTATTGTGCTCTAAATGGAATTAGTGTGTCTTTGAGAGATAATGAATGAAAATGAAAAAAAAAATTAATTGGTATTTTGTATTTAGATTCTATTTTTAGGAGTAGCTGTGAAGTTGTGTCTAAAGCAAACTGTGCAAAATTAAAGCAGGGAATTGCTGTCAGATTTCATGGAGAAGAAGGCATGGTAGGTAAAAGTGCATGGTTTTCTTTTATGACATTTTCAAATAGAGATATTAATTCTCATTCACAAGTGTGGTTTTGAACTAAAGTCCACTTTAAAATTACTTTAAAAGAAATGTGTGGTTACTGAACATAACTATTGAGTGAAAGTTTTGGGTACTAATATATTTTTATTCTCTTGACATGCAGGGACAGGGTGTGGTGCGTGAATGGTTTGATATCTTATCCAGTGAAATAGTTAACCCAGATTATGCCTTATTTACCCAGTCAGCTGATGGTATGTCTCTGCCCTTTTTTCTTTTGTCCCAAGTTTAGGGTGTCATTTTTCATAAAAGCATTTTCACAATCCAAAAAAGTCTATGTAGAGGCACAGGTTATTTTGTGAAAGCTAAAAGGAGAGGTTCAGGTCTGCTTGTTCACAGTATTCTTCTCCAAGAAGACTAGGACTGGACTGTCTCCTGCCTGTATCTGGCTGGAGAGAGATGAAAGGAAGTAGATATATTCTCATCCTTCCTTTGAGCATATTCACAAGTCGGTAGAAGCAAAGCCCAGTAGAGTTAGTAAAACATGTATATGGCAATATAGTAAGATGGAGGACCAAATTTAACAGTTAGTAATTACCCTTTTGCTGATGATAATTATTTCAGAAATGCCTTGGAGAGTGGCTAGGCAGTAGCATTGTAGTAAGATGTCATTACATTCTAAGACATTTCTTTCTGACATCTTTTTTGTGCAAACAAAAGACCCCAAACAGACTTTCAAAACCCGAGAAAAAATGCTTTCAGTGTTTTCAGATGCTTAGTGTGTTTGATAAATAAAAGCTTAATTTAAAAAAAAAATGTAATGGAACATGGTAATATTTTGTTTTGTAGGTACAACTTTCCAGCCGAACAGCAACTCTTCTGTAAATCCAGATCATTTGAACTACTTCCGTTTTGCAGGCCAGATCCTGGGGCTGGCTCTGAATCACAGGCAGCTGGTGAATATCTACTTCACAAGGTCATTCTACAAACATATTCTTGGTATGGTTTTATTAAAATCCTGCTTATTAGTCTTAACAGTTGTCTGAGTAGTAAACCTTATTCTTCTTGACCTTTGTGTGTCTGTTAAAAGTTTAAAAGCCTTGGAAATTTATGTCTTGCTAGTCTTTTATGAGTCACAACAATTCTTTGCATCACAGTTGTGAAATTCGTTTGTTCTTCTGAATAGTGTCATTCTTGAGAAATGAAAATAATTATTCCTCAGTTAACTTAAGGCAGACAAAGCTGAGAATGTTTGTGAACTCTGGAAAAATTCTATCAGGCATTCTTGATCCTGTCTGAAGTTCTTCACTTGTGCAATGGTTTTTTAAAAGGTGAAGCCTTGCTGTTGAAACCTCTCTGTCTACCTACTCCAACAAATACTACTTATTTCCCAGCGCAGGGTTTCAGAACTGATGCAGGTTCATCCGGTCTCTTCAATGAGAGGAGTTAATTCATATGCTTTTACTGTTGCATTCAAGAGAATTGGACAGGTGTTTTCATAGAAATTTAACCTTTTTTGTAGAGGATAACCTCTGTTAGCTGGTGGTATCTGTGGTCTAGGGTTCTCTGCTCTTCTTTAAGAACCTTTGTGCCTCTTGATTGCTGAACAAGGTGCCCCTCTTCTGCATTGTCATGAAAACACTTCTCTTGAAAGAATGTGTGATTCCCTGTGCATTCTTGTTACTCCTCCAAGTACATAAATTTATTTTCTATTGCATGCAGAATTTCCTTTGCATTTGATCACTAATCTTCTTTGGAAGTATAAGATAGCTTGATGGTTTTCTGTAATCATTTTTTCTACCTACAGTCTTCCTCTGATGTTTGATGAGTCCAGGACAGATTAACTCTTAACTTCAAGTTTTCTGTTTATCTACCCTGAAAGTGTTCAGAGAATACCTGCAGTTCATTGAAGGTGCAGGCTCAGTTGTCTGTGTCAAGATCTTTTTCACAGAGCAGCGTAATTTGCTTCTCTCCCTCAGTACTGCTTCTGTGGCAGGAGAGTGACTATGCTGGGCAAGAGCCAGAGGAGCACAGCCAGACTGCAGCAGCACCATGTTGGGAATGTTTCATCAGGCTCCTCTAGTCATTAATTGTCACACAGGAAGGTGGTTCTAGAGGTATCATTGCTTGGCACAGTTTGGTGCTGACTTAAGCCTTGGCCTCTGACATCAAGAGTGAGTAGAAGAATCATGAATTATTTGAGTTTGAAGGTATCTTAGATACCTTGGGCAGGGACACCTTCCTCTAGACCAGATTGCTCAAAGCGCTGTACAGCTTGGTCTTGGAACACTTCCAGGGATGGGGCATCCACAACTTCTCTGGGCAACTTGTTTCAGTGCCTCATCACCCCCACAGTAAAGAAGGTCTTCCTAATATCTAATCTAAACTTACTGTCCTTCAGATTTAAACCATTCCCCTCGTCCTGTCACTACTTGGCAATGTAAAAAGTCCCCATCCAGCTCTTGTAGACTGCCTTCTGGTACTGGAAGGCTGCTTGAAAGCTGCCTGGAGCTTTCTCTTCTCCAGGCTGAAACAAGTCCAACTGTCTCAGCCTTCAGTCTTCACAGGGGGGATGCTTCAGCCATCTGATCATCGTTGTGGCCTCATCTGGACTTGCTCCAACAGGTCTTTGTCTTTCTTATGTTGGGGCTCCTGAGCTGGATGCAGTACTCTAGATGTGGTCTCATGAGTGTGAGGTAGAGGGGCAGAATCATCTCCTTTGACCTGCTGGCCATGCTGCTTTCATTGCTATGAATGATGCTCACAGGCTAATTTCCTTGTGATGTATTCACAAAGAAGAAAATCTTATTTTTTTGCTGTTAAGTGTTACCTTGGGAATAGTGAAATGTTATTGTCACCTCTTTTGGAAATGACTGCTAATGATTTTGGGTTCCTTACTAGTTTTGGCTTGTGATGATATGCTTGATTTGTTGGTTTCTGAGTTGACAAGATGACCTGTTACTTACTTTTTTTTTTTTTTTNNTCAGTTATTTTGTCTTTTTTTTTTTTTTTTTTTTTTCACTTGGCTAGAATAACTATTGCAAACCAAGCAGCAGTCATTAGTCTCTGTTAATAAGATCTAGTAAGGTCTTGTCATTCCAACATTCTGTTTTACAGGCATCCTGGAACTTTCTAGAGGTTTATACACATTCAACCTGTATAAGGTCAAAAGGTTCACAATTCTTTATTACTTCTTATTACTTATCAGAGACAAAGAACTGGAAAAAATACACCTCCACTTCTCAAAGTAGTTGCTTTTTCTGCTTCAATCACTGTGATTTTTTTAAACCTTTCCAAGGCCTTTTCCATCACTTTATGCATCTCCTATCTTCTTGTTTGAGGAATCAGAGTTGTGCAGCAGTGGGTGCTCCTGAGTGGATTTGTTTTATTTTTGCTAGCTCTTGTTCATGCCAAGTACAGTGTCTGGTTACAGACATAGAATTCCCTTCAGCTACTTGTCAGGCCTTAAGTAAAGGAGTCTGAAATCTCTGGCAGTCTGAGACTGTTTCCATTCCTCCAGTTTCTCACCTTGCACTGAGATCCTTGTTTTCTCTAGTGAAAGTATATCCATCTGTTGGTGGCACTGAAACCACCAGTCGTGTGCTAAGCCCCTCAGTATCTGAGGAACACTGTGGATCTCTTTCAGAGAGGAACTCCTCTTTTTAGTCAGCAGACATGATGTGGAAGTGCCTTAATTAGAAGCTGAAACCTGTATGAACAAATGTTCATACATTTCTTTGAGACTCAGGTGGGTGCATTACCTTTTTCCGCTGTGGTGAGTTAAGATCTTCCTGCAACAATATCTGGTAGGTGAGGAAAGTTCATTGACTTATGTGATGACTCAGCTAACACACAACTAATGTGCTTTATAAGGTAGTAGATATATAGTTTGTATGATTTATTTTGTGCTGTGAAACCAAACATTGTTCCATAGGTCTGCATGTTTATTAAGGCTGCACTCTATTCCAGGTGTAGCACAGGGAGGAATACAGTCAGAAATTAGTAAGACCTCTTAGGTTTATTTTTCTCACACTTCGTATCTCTCAGTCTTGCTTAAACAGGGGAGGAGCAGATGATTTCTCTAGTGCTGTTTTCTTGTTACTTTGTATTTCTTTACAGATATAGTTACTTTCCTGTTTGTAAAAGGAAACTTCCCCCTCCAGCTTACAAAGCGGATAAATTCTTAACCGTTCTGTCTACTCTTACATTGCACTCTATAGTAGAAAGTAGTCCTTGAAATGACATAAATAAAAGTGAAAATTAATTTCTGGGCCAGTGTGTTTTGAACTGGAGGCCTTAAAACCTTGAATAATTAATGAGCTTGTCTCAGAGCTTACCTGTAGTATCTCTTTGAGGTGCTGTGTTGCACAGAAATATTTGCATCTCACAATTAGGCTAAGATAGATTTCTCTTCCTTCTCAAACTACAGGGGCCTCAAGGGTATACAAGAGGAAGGTATATAGTATTTTGTGGTATTCAAACTTTGTCATGATAAATCTGATGGAATTTTTTAATGGGTGCCTGCCTGAGTCTATCCATTGGTAAAATATCTGTCAACAAATGACTGAGCTTGGTGCTTTGGTCTCACAACATGCTGACTATGAGTGTACTCTCATCATAACACTTACTGAGTTTCTTCTCTAAAGGAGTCTCTGATTCCTACTTTTCAGTCTTCTTTTCCCACGCTTTGTGTATATCCCTCAGAGACATCATTATTTCCATGTTTTGTGTGTCAAATGTACATATGCTTGCTAGATGGCAAAAGTGAAAGTCTTCTGGAAACTACTCAACAGCTGTTAGATTTTTTGTTTTGGGGGAGATGACAGTGATATTTAATTAGTAAGTTATCTATCCCTCTCTTAAACTGGAGTGTTGCTTGATTTTATTTGAAAAACAATGCCTTACAGCTGTGTACACACCATTTCAGTGCTTGTCAGCTCTTCCAGGGAAATACTATAACATCTTTCACACTTGGATGTTTTGCAGTGGCTGCTAACCTTTGAATTTTGTGTTTCTTTGGGGTACTGCATCCACAATCCATAGTGTGCTAAGGCTTCTACTAATGGGCACCCTTCTGACAATGCACAATGCATGGAAGATGGTGAAGCAAGGACAGTAATTCCCAATAACTTGCTTTTCTCTAAACCCACTGCTACACTCACCCCCTACCCCTTTTCGCAGATATTGTATCTGTCTTGGTAGACCTGAACTATCTCTCATGCCAGAGTTAAAATAATTGAGGACAGCTTTCTTGTGAGGAGGGTATCTCTCTTGCATAAACTAGGGTCACTTCATTCTGGGCCCATTTGCTCAAATATTCCTGAGTGCTGTATATGTGAAGGGGTTTGTAAATAGGGACTTTCTGTGCCCAGGTAAAAGTCAAACCTCTAGCAACTCTCTTTTGATGCTTCTGAATGACTTGCAAGTTCAATTCGAAATGTAAAATTCCTATAATAATAATTTCTCCCCCCCTCACTCCCTAAGTAATGCTCTGGGGGAAAAGATACTGTTATAGAGAAATATTGTTTGTGTTTCTGAAATTTAGGTAGAAAACTTTAGACTTTGTAGGAAACCTTCAAAGTTTTGTGTTCAGAGTGAGTAGATGCTTTTACTGAAATCCATTAGTGAACTAAAATGATGCAAATTGGTTTTGCCTGAGTGGTATGTCATTTGCTTCACTAGGAGGAAAAACATACAGAGGAAAGTTGATTCTGTAGTATTTTGAAGATACAGTGTGTGCAGTTCTGCTGTATTTAGCAACAGTGCATCCCTTTCTCTCTTTTCCTAATACTGCATTATTCTGGTTTCTCTCTAGAGGGCAATCTTGTACCATGTATTAAGTCAGAGCCCTTTTTGCTTTATTCTAATTATTTGAGTAGTTTTGTCTCTTCATTTGCTTTTTTTTTCTAGGCATACCTGTAAATTATCAGGACGTTGCATCTATTGATCCAGAGTATGCAAAGAACTTGCAGTGGATTTTAGATAATGATATCAGTGATCTCGGTTTAGAGCTGACCTTCTCTGTTGAGACTGATGTGTTTGGAGCAATGGAAGAAGTGCCATTGAAGCCAGGGGGTGCAAGTATACTTGTCACACAGGAAAACAAGGTGAGTATACAGGTTTATTCAGAAGGTGGTAGTACATGAACACCCATTAGACTGACTTTCTGAATAACTGGAAGGATTAATAGTATACCTGTTTTGAAAAAAATACAAAAAAAAATTACAGTTGCCAACACACTTTCCCCTTTTTCTAGATTAGCATGTTACAGAAATAGTACTGCTTAAGATCTTTAAAGAGTTCAGGTTAGAAGTTCTTTCTGACAGAACTGTGGAAAGGAAATAAGAGCAATTTAAATGAAGGATTTATTTTAAAAGTTACAACTATTCCTAAAGTTTTGAGTATATATACCGAGAAAGTAGAACAGTAGCAATTGCTAAACATAAAATTATAGGTAATGTTGCAAAGTGTGCTGCCTGCTAGGCCAGTCTATAGCACTGGATTGCTCTAATTAACATGCAGGTAATAGACAGAGTAGAAGTCTACAGGAAGCTTTTTCAGCCATTTGCAAGTCACTTGGTGTGTATGGAAATAACCTACTTTTAAAATTTACTTTAATAGTAACAGGTTGAAAAGCCCCCTATTCCTCTGCAGCATTAATTCAAAAAAAGAAATATGGGAAACCAGCAAGATTTTGAAAACAAGTCTGATTGAATCCTGCAGTTACTGACTAAACAATTCTGAGTAACTGCAGGAGAGTCATGGGAAGACCTGCAGTTTTTTGTAATATTGACTCTTGGTCCTGATGTTTGCTTTGTGTTCTGATTTTTGTTTGTGTTGGGCAGGCCGAGCCTATTCTCTGTGCTCTGTAAGCATTTGGCTTCAGGCATTTGTCAGCTGCTGCGCTGGGGAACAGCCACTTGGTGTCAGCCTTTGTTGCAAGGACATTGCAGTTTGTGTTGGAGCAATTTGCGTTGCATTCTTGTAGAAGAAGGAGGATTCTTAATCCTCATTTTGTCTAAAACAGAATGTCATTCCAATAGCAGGAATACATATTAATAGTCTGATTCTGCACAATTTCCTGCAATTCAGCCATTTGTGAAAGAATACATGTGGTAAGACAAGTCTAATTGTGAAGGTAGTGGATGCTTAATTTCTTTATTATCTGTTGGAGAAAGCAAGGATGTTGTTTCTTGTATCTGGTCAGTCTTAGCTTCTCAGTATATAAAAAAGATGTATTTAACATAAATTGTAGTTTCATAACAACTATTTAAAACCTGTTTTCAATTAGCATAACATTAGAAGTTTGCCTGCTTGAGGGTACTACCTGTTAGCAGCTTTATTTGCTCTCTTTAGAGCTGGGGCACAGTCTAAAACGAGTGATTGAAAATATATAGAGAAGATGCCTCCATTCTGTCTCATCAAACCTTTGTTAGCATGCCAGAAGGGGACTAGAGTTTGTGTAACTTTCGTTTGGAAGGTGGTAAGACAGAGGTGATTGTGGGGGTAGCTTTGAAACTATTAATATTAATGCATTTTTTGCATTTGAAGTTGCAAAATGTGAAGTCAAAAAACATCTGTAAGAGGGCACTGTTTTGTTCACTGGCAAAGTTGTTGATAGTGGCCAAGTTGTTGAAAAGTGGAGATGTGTATTTTAGTGGGTTTAGGGGATATTTTTCCAGGTTGCTTAATGTGGCAGAGTTTTGCAGTATATTTTAGCTTAGCTGTTCTATCGGTTTAAATAGGAATGTGTCTAGTTTATAAAAAAAACAAACTCTTTTTCTCCTGCAAGTGATATTTTTTTTTCCACCTTTACACGCAAGGAATAATAGATCACTGTTTAAAACTCATTGTATTTATTATACCTCTGGGAGAGGAAAATTCAGCTTCCAAAAGAATTTGCTGTTTATGTGCACTAGCAGATTACCTGTTAAAATTAAATGATGAATGAATCTTTATCCCTTAAAAAACCTAAACAACAAATACATACATAAAAATCCCCCATGCCAAAACCAAAATAAAAGACACCCCTGCCCCTCCCTGCACAGAAACCACCCAAACAGTCCCTTTCTCATTGAAAACTGAAACAGAGTAAATGCACTAGTAGTAAGAGCTATTTGTAAAATGTTGCTTTCTTTGAATGGGGTAATTTTCTTTTCTTATATGAACTCTGTAATAGGTGAATGGTTGTGGAACAATTGTATGATGCAAAAAGAATGGTTGTGGAACAATTGTATGATGCAAAAATTCATGTCTTGCAATTGCTGTGTCTATGTAGCCCAGCTGAAGTACAGTTATAGCTTGGTTCAAATACCTTTTGTCATGGTAATGGAGAGACTTCAAAGGAGGAAGTCAGACTTTGTCCTAAATTTGTCTTTGCTCTTTGCTGTGTATCATTTTGCAGCTTTCTACCTTTTAGGAAAAAAATAAAATTAGGCTTAGTCAAAGTTTGACTATATGTTGTATTAACGAATGGTGCAGATCTCCATGCTATGGCTTTCTCTGTCCTCCCAGAACCTGTCTGTGAGCTGGCCATTCTGTTTGGCAGTAAAATAGTTGGTATTTCTTTTTCCAGGCAGCTTTAAAATGGAGCTGCTCTCTGAATCTGAAAATCATCATAACCATTGATCCTTGTCTCACAGTATATGGGACTGTGAAATCGAGGAAGCATGATCTCTGGTTTATTTACCTCAAAGTAAAATACACAACAGCCCCTCAGCCAGACTAGACATCGTCATTATATTTGTGATGCCCATCTAAAGTGTGTTCAATCAAACCTCCCTTCCTTAAAGAAGGCTGGATCATAACTTTATGTACTATGTAGGAACGCATATGTAGATCTGAAATGATGTAGGTATTTCTGT
The DNA here is from genome assembly GCA_013397295.1 of Polioptila caerulea. Lineage (NCBI taxonomy): Eukaryota > Metazoa > Chordata > Aves > Passeriformes > Certhiidae > Polioptila > Polioptila caerulea. The sequence goes on from VYXF01011906.1 coordinate 1,453,049, forward strand.
TTTGTAATGTGCTCCTAAGGCTTCAGAGGGGAATAAAATGTAAATGAAATGCACAGAAAGCAAAACAAATTGACCAAGTTGTTTATTGACATGTATTATGTAAATTCTGTGCTACAGGTCTTTCATCATACGCCAGCGCGGATAGCCAGGATGCTTGGCTGTTGCAGGCTGTTTTAAACATTTCTTGTTACACCTTAAGTAAAGCAACTGCTTTCTCTCATAATTAAAGTGTTCAATGCAGTATTTTTGTCATGCATAAAATAAGTAATTTTTTAAAAAAAAAGATTTTTCAAAACAACATTGTGAATTTTTCTTTCCACTACCCTGTTTTTCTGGGTAGCCTAATTTACATAAGAACATTAAGAGATGTAAAACATGCATTTCTGATCATTGAAAACAACCAGTGTTAACATTATTTCGAATCCTGGTATGGCAAAAATTCTTCTGTGTTCACAGACTGGCTTTTGTCTAGTGCAGTTAATCTCCTTTGGCTGTCCCTCAGTCCTCAGAGAAGGGAGGTGTCTTCAGCTCCACTGATGTTAGAAGCAACCTGGAGGGATAACTAGATTTTTGGGAGCATTACTGCCGTTGAAGATATTATTAGGTCATGTTCCTCTTCTTCAGAGCACTTCACAAATTAATTGTTCTCTCAATCTAACAAAACAGTGATAATGTGTTTAAAAGTGTCTTTCAATTGCAAAGCAAACAACCCCTCTGTATATCTGTGGATGTAAGGAGCTGCCTTTAAAGCTGCCTTTCTATTTTGAAATGTTTCATACTTCATTCTCTTTTTCTGAAAAGGAGGAAAGAAAAAATGCTTCGTTGCTTTTTTGTGGCTTCAGAACCTAAAACTTTAGGTTGAAGTATTTTAAAATTAAAAATCAAACTAGTGTTTTCATAAGATTATTTTCTTGAAGGAAGCTGATAGTTGAGATGGTTTAATTGGGAGATACATTTCATGATTTTCTTATTAGAAGTCATGATTACAAAGTCAAAACATTTCTTTAAGCAGAGTACCTTAAATAATCTAGGAATAAATTTTGGTTTTAAGTAGAAAACTATTTTCTTGAGTAAAGAAACTTTATTAAACTTGTGTAATTCACTCAGAGTAGATTAGACATATTTACAGAATTGTAATGTGTGCACTTTTCCCTTCTGAAAGGCACTTGTCTCCTTCTAAAAGCCTTCTTCTGTAACCAACACATCTCGAATTAAAATGCCTCCTAGGCTTTTGTGTTCTCAACAAAAGCAAATTTCTGGTGGGTTCCTTTTCTGGCTGGCATCTTGTAAAAGGAATAGAGCCCCCAGATCTCTAAAGCATGTTATCGTCTATTCCTTGACTATGGTGGAAATCGTTTTCTGGTGTTTTTCTTTTTTAAAAGCTAAGGAGATTTTACATGACTTTCTTAAAAAATTCTTATTAAGACTAATTACCTCTGCAGGCTTTATTATGTATTATTTTAGGCTTCCAGCGAGTGGGGGAAAGCAAGGAAGCTTTTTGGGTCTCAAATACTCCTTCAGAAGTTAGCCCTTTTTCCTGTGTAATGTCAGTTTGCTTAAAAAGAGTACTTTTGCTTGCAAAAGCTGGTGTGTTTATGCCCTTAGCTGAGCTTAATGGAGGTTGTATTCGATGTGGGCATGACAAATTAAGTTTTATTTACTTCCTTTATCTTAGTCTGAGTCCCTGTTTTCTGATTGGTTTATGTAACAATTCAATCACTTCTGATTTGGAATTGTCTTGGGAAGGAAGGTGGAAGAGCAGAAGGGGCTTATTTTGGGTTGCTTCCACATGAAAAATGCCAAGGGACTCTTACTGCCTTACAGTGGAAGAGATTTGTAATGCATTGAGGACTGCATTTGTGTGTTTTTGAGCATTATATGGTTTTGCTGGGGTCTCTCTTAATATTGTTTTCTATGTTGCAGGCTGAGTATGTCCAACTTGTGACAGAGCTCAGAATGACAAGAGCCATTCAGCCTCAGATAAATGCCTTTTTACAAGGCTTCCATATGTTCATTCCACCATCTTTGATCCAACTTTTTGATGAATATGAACTGGTAAGCAGAATGCCTATGTATTTTTAAGCACTTTGTTCATCATACTTCATCAGTAGTGTAAATGATGTAGAAGCAAAGCTCAGTAACCACAAAATAAAGATTTTGTAGCTTTCACATTGGCTATGCTTCCTGGGCATCTATCTATGAGGATCTCATTATGTGTATTCCTGCTTTTACTAATTACTTAGGACTAGCATCGTCTTGAAACTTCACATGGCAGTAATAAATGCCTTAAATTGTAATTTCAGTATGGAATCAGCATGTTGTGGCCTTTAAATCTTTGCATATTTTCCTTGAGGAGGGCAGAAATCCTTTAGAGTAAGGAGATGTTGTCTATTGTCTTTACTTTCTGAGTCACAGAGTCAAATTCCAGTAAATTTCTGTTGGTGGTTTGGTCTTCTGTAACCAACACATCTCGAATTTTCTTTGAAGTCATGGTACGACTCAGAGATTTTTTTCTTTTATGTTCTTCAGCAATAATTTTTTTCTCTTGCTAGTGCATACTTAAATTAAACAGATTATGTAGGGTTACCTGAATTCAAGAATCTTCATGTATTAAAATTTAGTCATGGGTTCCATAAGGTTGCAATAAACTGAAAAATCACTGTAAGCTTTCTACTTCTTAAAACATTACTTCTTAAAATAGCATAAACTCTTGAAATAAGTGGTTAGTCAGGAGGACTAATCACAATCTATGTGCTTGTCCTGAAGGAGCTTTTGTTGTCTGGTATGCCAGAAATTGATGTAAATGACTGGTTAAAAAATACAGAATACACCAGTGGCTATGAGAGAGGAGACCAAGTTATTCAGGTAAAATTGTTTGTTTGTTTGTTTGTTTTAAATAATGTAAACTATTTAATAAAAGAATCTGTTTTTGTTGTTGTCATTATCTATGTGTGTTTGTGGAAGATTATTTTGGCTGAAATTTGTGGAGGTTTTTTAATACTGTATTTTTACATTAAGTAACTTAATTATGTATGAATTTGGTACAAAAAATTCCATAATTTAAGTAGCAAACACACATATATTCCATTTATTGCTGTATCAGTATATATTTAAGTCCTACAAGTATTTAATGGAAAATACAAACTAACATTTTTGTCATTTAGTGGTTCTGGGACGTGGTGGAAGAACTAACTCAGGAAGAGAGAGTGTTACTATTACAGTTTGTTACTGGCAGGTGAGAGAGAGACTCTTCTGTAAGAATAAATACATTGTCCAGATACTCTGAAATAAGAGGCTTGAGAGACCACAAAAGATCATCTAGAAACTGTTTTGCATACTGGTTGTTCTATACATTGATCACAGTAGACAAAAAGTGTGTGTTAATACTTTTGCTGTCTCTGTTGCCTGCAAAATGATTGATTACGTATTTATTATACTTGACCACTTTGCAAGAGGCCTTTGTTGCTGTCCAGGCCATTCTTGACAAGACTGTAGTGAATTTAACTGAGCTTTATATTCTTGTTCCTGTTGCATATTTATGTGACTCTTGGCTTCTCCAGTAATCAGCTGAGGCTGTAATATATGAGATAAGTAGGTATCACTTCAGTCAGTGTACACAGAATATCCTTCTCCTCCAGCTGAGTTGAATTTAACATTAGTGCAGTGTGTCAAGAATAAGTAAACGTATAACCTTATGGAAGACTGTCTGCTTTATAAAAGTTTTCTATCCTAAATTTTATTTGTTCTCTAGGGAAAGCCACTTTTATTTCCCTTATGGTTTGGGGGCAGTGAGGGAATGTTTTAGCAATAAATGCCCCTGTGAGCTGGGTGAGTTGCTTGTGGGTACAGACATTTCACAAGGTGGACCCATAGACATAAATGTGACACCTGAGTTGTGCAATCCAGTCTTTTTCTGGTAGCAGGCAGAGATCACACCATCTTCCTAGTCTGATGTTTCCTTAATATTCTAGGATTAGTAGAGTAGTTGACCTTTGGTGTATAAGATTTGGGGTTAAGCAATGATAAATACAAATTAAAGTCATCAAAACTACCTTTCATATTAAGGAATTGCACAGTCACGGATGTATCATCAAATGGCCCCATTCTGATTTTCTGAATGCTCCAAATTCTATTAGTTTCACTTGATTTATTATTAATTTCATTGATTTTAGGGATCATGGACAATTTAGGAAGCTAATTGTATGAACATTGATCTTTTTGTCCTCTGAAGAAATGATTCCTGAAGTTGTAACTGCGCATGTGTGGCATGCAAATTGCCGGTCTTTCATTTCTAGTGGACTGGTCCATTTCTAAATCTGGACAGCAAATAAAGATCTTTAAAATGTAAAGTCATGTTTCAAATGTTTCTTAAAACATTCCAAATGATACTGAAGTGTCATTCAGTATTTTTATGGCATTTGGGCTAATCTACTGGATTCTAAGGGACGCTTTCTATCAAGTAAACAGTTACACTGTCTGACTAATATGTGCGTCAGCATCATTCATTTTGGTCACAGGTCATCTCCTGTCTTGTTCTTAATCATTATCTTGTTACTAGGAAAGAAATGTTTGGTGTGGCTTTAAGAACTCTGGTCTGGAATTTCAAAACAATCTGCTTAGGATTTTTTTTTTTTCTGTATCAGGTAGGAGGAACCCTTTGTTTTTTCTTCAGTGTTTGAAGTGCAATAGATATATTTTTTCCATAAATATTTAACTTTTGAAAGTTACCTCTAATAGTGGTATGCAGCTGGCATTTTTGTACTTAAGTCCCCAGACAGTCCTACTTTCTTTTAAATTGAATATTTAGATGCTGAATTTTCTGTGAGCCTGGTACAGTAGTCGGGATGATATCTTAAGTAAAATGTTACATTAAAAGTATACCTGATTTCAAACTACAATGTTTTTCTGGCCTTAGTGAAGAATTTGTTTCTATGGGTACTGATTGGCAGGCTACATTCAAAAGTCTTTTTTTTCTCGATTTCCCTTTAATCTCTTCTGTACATTCACTTACTTGATTTTTTGTGTGTGTTTGAGGTGGAACTGTTCTTTGTTTGCAAGCAAAGACTATGAAATTAGTCTAGTGAATAAAATAAAATAGTTAAATTTATGATTATGTCTTCAGTGTTTTTCTGACGTCTCTAAATATTTCTTAAATTTTGCCTTTTGTCTTCTTCCCCCATTTTATATCTCTTTCTCTTTTTCTCTTATGAAGTCTTGCTTTGGTAGTTTCAGTGGGGATAACAGTCCATTTGTTGTTCACACCAATTTTGAGACATCTTTTAATAGTAAAGTAATTGTCATGAGCAAAGTTTAAACATATTTGGAGGTCTTAGCACACTCAAGAAAAAGACTAAATGTTTTTGTGGCTCATGTTGGGGATCTGAAAGTTCACTTATGATGCCATTTATTCTGTCTCAGCTAACAGCTGCTCAAGATGGTATTGCCAATTCTACAAGCTTTTCTTGTTTTTCTCCCCTCTTGATCTGTTTGGTATTTATAATAGTATTTGGCTAATTTATTGTTAATTCTCCACTGGCAACTTCTGATGGGGATTTTAGTGAACAGTTGGAAGGAGGTGTTGACGGCTTGATAGATTCTAAATTATAAATTATACTTTATTTGTGTTTTACAGCTGCAAAGATTGTATGGAACTTCTTTGGGGACTGTAGTTTTTGTGGAGCAATAAGCAATATGCTTATGCTCTTTTAAGGAAAATTCAGCATAATTGTTAAATATGAAAGATATGTATCTACTGTCACATAAGAATAAGAAAAGGAAACAAGCATAAAATCTCTACTACAGTGTTTTCATTATAAGCAAATTTATGCAAAACTTGTCAGTTGAAAAATAGGTAGAAAAGTCATAATTCAGATGTAAACGCAGAAATTTCCAAAGCTATGAAATTGTTGCTCTTGCTCACAGCTATTGTGATATTTTTTGCACCTCTTTGGAAGGTTTTGTTTACTGTATTGGCAATGCTTTGCTTGGAGGGAAAACTCGTTCTTGGAGGCACAAGTTGGAAGCAATCTCTTCCTTTTAAATGTTCAAAGTCTTGACCATGCTTTACAATTTTGACCTGTTATATGGAAAGTATTATAATAAGTTACATTGAAGACCTTTCAGATAATAGTGGACTGAAAGAAATTTTCAGCAGTTAGGTCTCTGTTTTATTGCTGGTTTGAATGTGGGATATTTATCAGAGGGGAGAAAAAACAGTTGTTGCAGGGGAGGCAGGACTGTATTGGAATGTGAGGCAAACCCGTGGTGTAAGAGCACTGATGTACCATCTTTACCACTGTTCTGAATTGTTGCTGTAAGCACAATTCCATTTGTGTCAGAAATAATATGCTGCAAATATTTAGCACTTTTCTCCATAGTGCTGCTTACTTTGTGTAACAGTGTTAGAACTGTATGCTCAACATTGCTGTTGTTCAGCTTGGTAATACAGATTTATGTATTGGATACTACAGCTAGTTCTAAAAGGCATGTTTAAAAGGTATTACTGTGAGTTGTGTCCCAGCTCCTTCACATTCAGCAGCAGCAACCATTATGCTTCTGCATTTTGGCCAGGTAGTTTTACTCTAAGTGGAAACATTACTTCTTCTGTTACACTTGCTTCTGGCTTTTACAGTCACTTGATTTGGTGACTATGGGAACACCGTTTTTAGTAAAGGTACATGTAATCCAGAATTCTAACAGCTGTTATGTATTTTTGGGAGATGTATTTTGTTTTATCAGATTGTTTCTTTGCTAGCTACAAAATCACGGAATAGCTGACATTGAAAGGGACCTCTGGAGATTAAGACTTTGACAGAGTATTCTGAGTTGAAAGGGACACACAAAGATCATCAGATCCAACTCTTATTAGTGGCTCATAAAGGGATCAGCCTTGGCATTATTAGTACCATGGTCTAGCCAGCTGATGTAATCTCATTGTCTAGTCCAACATGGTATTCAGAGCAAGGTCAGCTACAGCTGGATACTCAAGATCTTGTCCAGCCAGGTTTTGACTGTCTCCTGGAGTGCCGACCTCTCAACTTCTGGGCAACTTGTACTACTGTTTGACCACCTCACAGTAAAAAAATGTTCCTTATGTTTAAATGGAAATTTCCTAGACTTCAGTTTGTGCCCATTGCCTCCTATACTGTAACTGGGGACTACTGCTTCATCTTATTTATCCCTTCCTTCAAGTATTTATACATATTGATCAGATTATTCTGAGCTTTCACCTCTCTAGGCTGAACAGTCCCAGCTCGCTTTTGTCTTGTGTCAGGTGCTTCAATCCCTTACAATCTTCTTGGCCCTTCACTCAGCTTGCTGCATTGTGTCCCTGTCACTCCTATAGTGGGGAGCTTGCAGCTGAATATTTCTCCCCAAGTACAGAGAAAGGATAATCACCCTCCCCCTACTGGCAGCACTGTTCCTAATGCATTCAGCTTCCTTTATCCTTTCATTATAGTGGAGTCTGGGGGGGGTTGAGGGTTTTTTGGATGCAGGGGCTGTGCTAGCAAGATGTTGTCTTGTAGTGTATGTCATCTTAAGTTGATATTATGAAAATATCTGAATTTTATTCTATTTGTTAGTTTAGAATGACAGAGAGAGAGGCTGAACAATGGGCTATTGCCCACTTACACCTGGAGTAATCTTTGAATAATATGTTGGTAAAAGAAAAAAGCAGAGTAATATGATTAAGTGAGATTGCATTCCTGAAGATGCTAGTGATTTTTTTAGTGTGTTCGAGTTTTGCCATAGTTTGTCACTGGGCTATAGTGTGACTGATGTAATGGTTTTATTAGTTACTTGAAATATTTGGTCTGAAGAAGTAAATGAACAGACATGTCAAGGACACTTTGGTCATTTGTCCCACAGATAGTAATCAGAGAATAAACTGTTTTGTGATGTAGCTTAAACTTTAAACATAAATATACACTGAGATAATGCCACAATATAAGAAGTATATAAATCTGTTAGAAAGCATCCAGAGAGGCCATGAAGATGGTGAAGGGCCTTGAGGGGAAGCTGTATGAGGAGCGGCTGAGGACACTTGGTCTGTTCAGCCTGGAGAAGAGGAGACTGAGGGGGGACCTTGGAGACCTCATTGCAGTCTACAGCTTCCTCAGGAGGGGAAGTGGAGGAGCAGGCACTGATCTCTTCTCTGGTAACAGAGAAAGGACCCAACAGAATAATGTGAAGCTGTGTCAGGGAGGTTTAGGTTGGGTGTTAGGGAAAGGCTCCTCCCCAGAAAGGTAGTTGGGCACTGGAACAGGCTCCTCAG
>VYXF01011906.1:1461478-1548315 GCA_013397295.1 Polioptila caerulea
TTAAACTTTAAACATAAATATACACTGAGATAATGCCACAATATAAGAAGTATATAAATCTGTTAGAAAGCATCCAGAGAGGCCATGAAGATGGTGAAGGGCCTTGAGGGGAAGCTGTATGAGGAGCGGCTGAGGACACTTGTTCTGTTCAGCCTGGAGAAGAGGAGACTGAGGGGGGACCTTGGAGACCTCATTGCAGTCTACAGCTTCCTCAGGAGGGGAAGTGGAGGAGCAGGCACTGATCTCTGGTGACCAGAGAAAGGACCCAACGGAATGATGTGAAGCTGTGTCAGGGAGGTTTAGGTTGGGTGTTAGGGAAAGGCTCCTCCCCAGAAAGGTAGTTGGGCACTGGAACAGGCTCCTCAGGGAAGTGGTCCCAGCACCAGCCTGACAGAGTTCAAGAAGGGTTTGGACAACAGTCTCAGACACATGGTGTGCTCCCTGCAGAGTTAGGAGTCAGATTTCAGTAACTGTGGATCCTTTCCATCTCAGAATATTCTGATTCTATGAACTTTCTGCTACAAGAACTGGGTATAGAAATGAGAAATGAACAGGTATAGAAATGAGTCCTTCTTGTAGGTAGAATTATCTTAAATGTCAGTCAAACAATATGATGCCTCTTGTAAGTGGACTAATGTGTTATTCAGTCTTGTAATTAAAAGCTTTCAAACAATGAGAATTCTGATATCAGTAAGAAATAGGGAAAAGTAATACTTTAGTCAAATATATTAGCAAATTATATTTAATTATAATTAAAATTATATATTATTATTATAATATATAAAAAATACTTTAGTAAATCTTTTGTAAAAGTATTAGTAACTGTCAAATTATCCTAAGTAAGAGATACTTTCAGTGTAAAGATTACATTTTTTTGCCTTATAACATTATTGCACTGCTCTAATTTCTGTACATTTTCTCAGTTCCAGGGTGCCTCATGGTGGCTTTGCCCATATAATGGGTGGCAGCGGATTGCAAAATTTTACTATTGCTGCTGTACCATATACTGCAAATCTTCTACCAACATCAAGCACATGGTATGTTAGCTATTCTCATTAAAATGTCTTAAAACCAGCGCTTTTTCTTGTCAGTCACAGTCTAAAATACAGTTTTTTAGAATATTAAAAGGTAAAAAAATTTGAACAGTTTCTGCAGTATTCACTCTCCAACATGAAAGTGGTGAGTTTTATCCCAAATGATGTTACAATATGTTTGATCATTGTTTGCAACTCGAATTTGTCTAATTATAGGTAGTGGAATTAATAAAGGAATATTAAAGTTAAATTATTGTATTAGAACTTACTGAAGTGAAAAAACAATTTCCTACAATATATTCAAATGCTCTATGGTACTATAAGTCTACACAGGCTTGTTTTCTTCCATACATACATCTTCAGGGGTTTTAATCAGAAATCTTTACTGTTGTGTTTTTTGCTGAACTGTGGTGTCTTTTTTTTTTTTTTTTGCTTTTCAGTATCAACATGCTCAAGTTACCTGAATACCCAAGTAAAGAAATCCTTAAAGACAGACTTCTTGTGGCATTGCACTGTGGAAGCTATGGTTACACAATGGCATAATGAAGTCTAGAAAACCCATCTGACTGTTAATGTGCAATTTTGAGTGGCAGAAGTAATTCTGGAAACTGTCCATAGAAAAGCATCTTAGATGCAGCAGCCCATTGGTAGGGCTGGGCTTCAGAACTGGAACAGCATCATCAGCTTTCCCACAACAGTTGTGTTGTCAAGGTAGCTTTGATACCATCATAAGAAACTTCTCAGTATGCTGCATTTTCATTTTTAAAAATTACAGATCTGTATGGAAATCAGTTTACATACTTTTCATTATTACTTCAATCTGAGAAAGTTTGTCAGAATCTCTTTCCACCGTTTACATTTGATTTCCAACTACGTGGTTGAATGACATTTGCATTGCAGTTTACTTTGCACTCAGATGGGATACTGCAAATGGAAAAAGTTGTATTTTATGCCTTGTTGCATGTGAAAGTGCCATTTATTTTTGCAGACCACTACAGAAAGTTCAATTGGAATATTGTACAGTAAGACAGAGCTGATGTATATTCCATTTCTTTGCATAGTAACAGAAAGAAAATTTTATAACTTTTTAGTATTCTAATGTATATAATATGTAAAGATTAGACTGTTATGACTGGAAAAAAAAAACAACAGAGTGAGTTTATCTAGTTTATATTAGAATTTACACTATATTCTACTAAATATTTAAAGTATTTGTGACTTTATAGTCAACTTGCAGTTTAGAGTTTGTAAATACTGTTTACGATGTATATCCATTGTTTGAATGCCTTTACTCTTTCCTTGATATAATTGTATGTTCAAAAGGTAATAATTAAATTTTAATATTTTAACCAGAATCGGAATGTGACAAGTCTGTGTATCCCTGTGGGCAGATCATTCTTTTTTTTTCTACCAAGATTTTATTAATCTTCCTATAATTTAAATTGTCAGAGAACTAGTATTTGAGGAGTCATTGTCCAAGTGTATGGATGGACATTAAAAAATGCACAAGGAAGTAAATTGAGCTTATGAGGTTAACTGACAAAACTATGATAGTTAGAATCTCATGACAAAATTTATATAGAATTAGAATATAACATCCAAAAATGCACAGCAATAGCTCAGCTGCACGTGTTGGGCTGGACGATGCTATCGCATAACTGCTTTTCTAGGGACCCTGGGGTAGGCCTGCATTATTGTTTTGATTCAGGCTAGGAATGTTTTTTTTGTTGTTGGTATGTTTGTTCAGTTGTGGGTGTTTCTTTTCTTTGTAAATTAATCTGGTCATCCCTGCTTGTCGTGCTTTTGCCTTGCATGATGCAAATTGGATTCTGCCCAGATGAAACTAGACAGAAAAATTACTGATCCAAAAGTGTACCAAATGCTAATGGATGAGCATCAAATTTTTGTCTGCAACAATTAAATGATATGAAGAATATCACAGAAGAATATTACAGATCTGAAGAGTTCAAAAATTAATTTGGCCATAGCAAATGAAATAAGCACACAATCTTTAAGGTTGAGGTCCACAGCAGAAACTGTTTCCCATGGATCCCTTGATGATTTCCTACTCTAAGTGCTAATACATGTGTAGTCAAAGTTCAGCAGCTGATTTAGGCTGCTTATTCAGTGCTGGTTTTTTTCAGATTTTATTTATTTTAAACTAAAGCATACATAACCTCTCTGAGGGAGTGAGAGAGAAATCCATGGATGATCTTGCCACAGTAATTTTCCTCTGGACTAAGCTTTATACATGAACTTATTAGCTTCATTTGCTTTTTGGTTCTGTTTGTGCACATGTTGTATAAATGTTGGTTTAAACATTGGTCTGTGTCTGCAACATGAGCAGAATACCAGTTTTATTTAGTGGAAAGAGCAGACTCTTACAGCAGAACAGTCCAGGGAAAGCTACTTGTTACAGGAAAGGGAATGAAATCTTGAAATCAGGGAACAAAGTCTAACAAACGCTCTGGCAAGGAGATATGGTAAAAAAAAAATGTAATTGCAAAAAAACAGAAAATTTGGGAATGTAGTGACTACAACCAAATGGACTGAGATGAAATGAGGGGCAGTGTAAAGGACCAAAACTTGCCAGAATTACTGCAGTTAAAATCCTGAAATCAGGGAAGAAAGGCAAACAAAGAGGGGAAGAAGCTAAAGAAATGTAGTTTTATAAAAAAAGGGTACCATTCTGAAACCAAGTGAAAACAATAGAAGTGAATGGAAGCGCAGGAAATGGACAGTAGCTTGTCCAGTTAATCGTCACTGAAATCACAAGATTTCATTCCCTTTCCTGAAAGGGAATGGGGAGGTGCTGCTCTCCTCTGGCATGCCTCAGGAAGCTTAGGCTACTTGAATAGGTTAGAGGTTTGAGGATGTGTGGTGTTTTAACATTAAACTCCAGTCACCTTGGATCCTTCAGTTTAACAAAAGTACTTTGCTTTTTGCATAGCTGGGCTGTACTTGGTTCCCTGGTTCTATTGCTTATTTTACTATGTACTTCTGCAAGGTAGATTGATAGGAGGACAGTATGAGGTATTTGTCAGGCACTGGGTATTTGTTTTCTTTATGTAAACTGTGATTTTTGTCTTTATCTAAGGCATTACTGTAAATAATGTTGTTCATTAACTGCTATGCAATTTGTGACTTTTTTTTTCTTTTCCTTCCACATGTTTTATTTAGAGTAATATACAGTAGTTTCCTGGATGCCAAAATATTGCATGCTCCTGCAGTGTTCAAAATAAGTCATACTGCAAGGCTGAATGAAGATAAAAAAGAAAATTTTTTTTTCCCACTTCTGTATTATACTGTAGGTGACAACAAGCTGAGTTTGGTCTCAAACAGTTCACCTAACATGCTTGGCAGCTGGTTTTGAAATGTAAAGGACAGCAGAGTTTTAATGTTCTCAACAGTTTTCTATGACAATCTCCCTGTTACAGCCTCACAATGGTAAAGCAAATTATTCTTGTTGCCTTGTGCCCCATGCCCCATAATCATGTCCCTTATGATGTGTCTTGGAGGATTTCTTGTAATGTTTGCACTACTTACCCCCCAACAGATCAGAATTAAATTGCTCTAAAATCCTCCTGTAATAAGAGAGCATGATGTAAAGATGTAGATAATGGGAGGAGAGCTATTGATACGGGACTCTTGGTGTAACATCAACCTTGTTATTGCTTGTTTTGAACAGGGTTTTTTCCTGCTGGAACTGAACAATGCTGCTGACTGCAGCTGACTGTGTGAAGTTAGCAGGATTTAATTACTGCATTGAAAGACTGTTTTTAGGACACCTGTGCCCTATTAGCAACAGGGTATGAAAAGCCTGTTGAGAAACTATAACTTAATATAGCTTATAGTTTAGAATTGTTAATTGGTTTATATTTGTTCTCTCCCACTGTGCCAGAACAAGGCTGGTTGAGTCTTTTATCTTGGAAAGAACAGAACAGATGTCTTGTTGGGTCATAGATCATGAGTGCTCATTAGTTTTTATTATCTTTATGAAATGTTAGATAGCAAAGCCTCGTTTTTGACACTTGAAAATGTGTTGTGCATCTAATGTTGCAAAACCATTAAAACCATAAACTGTGAAATGCAGCTTAATGACTTCTACTGTATGTTCCATAGTCAAATAAGATTGAAAATGGAATTAGAGGAAGATTGTTGTTGGCCTGAATTTTCCAGATACTTGGAGACATTCATGTGCACAGTAGAAAAAAAATGAGGATCACCTGTGCTTTAGAAATTATGGGCAAATCAGTAGTTTATGCAGCTATTATTACTGAGAATTTTTAGCATGTCCATAGAAGAGCCTGTCTAGTTAAGAAGTAAAATCAGCGAACTACTAAATTAATGCTATGAACCAAAGCTTTAAATCAACTAGATTAAACCTCCTCAGGGATTCTTGAGTTGTAAAGATGAGTACTTTTCAAGTCAGAACATCTGTTTTTATCCAGACTTACTACAGATAATCATACAGACAAGAGACAAGATAGATAGACAAGAGACTGTGGTACATTTTATAGACACATTTGCCAATTCAACAAAATTTTTACACTTTAAGGACCCTAAGAGAGGTAATGTACTTCCGTGGGGCTAGCTGTTGTTTAGAGGCAATAGAAATCACACCACATAAGGAAACCTAGTGTAAGGTTACTGATTTAGTCTTAGGTTAATTACTGGCTAGTTTCATTTGAAAAGAGCTCTGTGCAGTTGGGTAGATTGAGACATTTCTAATTATGTGTGTAAAACACTATTTCTAGTTTCAGTTTTAAAAGTCTGCAGGTAATTCAAACTAATAAAATATATTAATAAAAGTGGAATTAAAGTAGACTGCACCTTTAACTTGGGTTTAAAAATGGCATTATTGCATGTCTTTCCATAAATGCCATATAATGTAGTTGGAGAATATTATTTTTGAAATGCTCACTTAATATGTTTGAAATGCTATGATTAGGCTCAAAACACCACTAAGAAGGGCTGCAGTGGTCCACTGAAATATTTCCTCTGAAATCATTTGCATGTCAATCATTTTTGTGTTAAAAAGTCTCTCATCGGAAACAATTTGGCCTCCTTATTTTATTAACTGCTTTATATCAATAGATTTTCTCTTAAATCAATGCCCTCCCAGATTTTTTTTTTTCTCTGATGGTAACATATAAGCATTGATAGGAATAGCAAATAACATCCCTAAATTTATGTCAGGTTTTTCCCCTGGGAAATTTTTAAAAAATAATAAAATATACTAATATGACTGGAAACTGGTTAATGCCAAAAGAGCAGAAGTTGAGCAGGAGTACAAACACTATGAAGGGAAGTGTCCCTGAGCTCACTGTTTGCAGCTGCATACACTTGCTGCATTAAGTGCTTGTGACATTCTGTGCCAAGAGTTCAACTATTCAGTTTCATACAACGCCAAGTGATTCATTGGGATTATTAGGATACTCCTGGGATAGCTTCTCCATACTGATTGCCTCTGACATACCAGTTTGCTTAGATTAAAAAGCAATTGTTGCTGTCTAGTCAAATTTATAACCCCTGGTAAAAGGAAACTGAACCCTAGTGCTGTCCAGTATATTAAAACACCTTTGGTCTACAAATTACATGGATTGGAAAGAAAACTGAATACTTGAAGAATGATACTAGTTAATATGCATAGGGCAAAGATTTCACAGGTATCTAATGGACAGCTTTTCTGTGCTGGTAAGTTTATTCTGATGTATTTAGGTCAATGTATAAGCACTATTTTAGATTAATTCTTCTAATTGCTGTTTTTATTTCTACAAAGTGATGCAGCTATTGATTGGTATTTGGATGCCTGTGGATGTTATGGCTTTTTGGTGTATGTCAGCTAAAAGATGGGATTGTACTGTGGGGAGTCTAAATTTTGTATTAGATTAGGTCTGGAGAGGTGGCCTGGAGACAACTACTGTGATTTACCCCTGATTTGTGGGACATATTAGTGATGCTCTTAGGTGCAGGACCATAAGCAAGAAAAAAGAGGAAATAAATGATAGAGGCACACTTGTGAAAGTGAAGAGTATCTCCAGGAAAGAAGTGAGTCGTGTGCTGAGTATAAATGTGGAATAACAGGGGTGTTTTGAGAACAGATATATCATTCAGCTGGCAGAAGGGAAAACTACCTGGGCCTCCTAGAGATATGATCCTTTTTTCTTCCCTGCCTGATCCGAAGGCTGCAGTTTGCTGCCACTGAGAATGGGAAGACTGCTTGGGCTCAGCCAGGAGGGTTGCTGGATTTTCTTTATGTTTGATGCTAGCTCAGAATGAGCCTACTGCTGATGTGTCATTTTGGTATATTCTTCCCACCCCATGCCTTAAAGGTAGATTTTTTGGCAGTGTTTACTAAAGCAAGTTAAGCTTCTGCTGAAAGGGCACCACTTTAAATTGTATGTGAGAAGGAGCTCCCTTCTGTGCAGGTGAGAAGCTCCCCATGAAGCACAGTGGCATGAATAACTGCTAAAATGTGTCTCCAGTTTAGGAAAATTCTAAATGTAAACTCCATGGGCAGGACAGTGGGTGTTAATAGCAATATCTGCTTTTGGTCCTTAGCACCTTGACATCATTTTAAATGCACCTTATTTATGTTGTGTGTTTATTTTGGACATAGTCTCTGTGTGTCTTTGTTTAGGTTGTGGTTCTTTGTGGGAGTATTTTTATTTTAGTGCATTTAGAATCTCCATCTTCAGTATTGACTGGATTGTGGCAATTTAAGAACTCTCTTAGACCAGGTAAATGTACTTTCAGTCTTCGCTATTCATTAGAGTTTCTGTGTATTGTGTGACAATTTCATGTGCCTTCACTGGTAACACTACCACAGGGAGGACTGAAATAATAGAAATGTATCAGTGAACAACTGTGATAAACTTTAATGTAAAGCTATGCTTTCTATAAGGTGCATTCATACTTCGGTTTAAACTGTCTAGAAGTCCAGCAGTGTGTAATTACAGCTCATAGCAATGTGCACTTTCTGTGTATGTGTAAATGCCTGAAGAAAAGGTTTTTCTTATTGCCTTTTACAGAAAAAAAGAAAAAAAGAAAAAAAGGAAAGGAAAAAACCAAACCTTTGACCGTGTCTTGCCCTGCTGGCCTGTAGGTTTTGTTTCTGCTTGTCTCTCTGTCTTGTTTCCAGTACTAAGCTTCTCAGTTACTCAGTCTTGACTGGTTTGATGCGAGTTCACCAGGGGCTTTTGCTCTGTCATGTATCTTTGTAGTTAACAGACAGCAAAGTTCAATGGACAGGCAGATGACAGGGAGACTGCTGCGGCTCATGTTTGATGTCTGCGTGTGCCAGTGACCCCCTTTGTAACCTCGGTGAATCCCTTTGTGTCTCTGTAGGTAGGCTGCAGTTAGACTGTAACCTTCTGAGGGACAGGGACAGCCTCTGTGTGTCTGTGTGACACACGCAGAGCGGATGAGTTTGGCAGGGATATGTGGAAGCATCCAGACATAGTGTCTGTGTTTTTACCCAGGGTTTACTTCTGTTCCTTGGGGACTGTCCTTGAGTGGGGTCTCAGGAGTCTACTTACTCTTCTGTCTTGCCCATCCTGCTGAGCCTTTCTGGCAGCTGGAGCAAACTGGAGCAGATGGCTGTCATAAACTTGTGCTTAGGAAACCTCGGTATCTCAAAAATGCTGTTTAGTGCTCACCAGTCACAAATTTTGGAAATGGTAACAGAAGGGCTCGGGATCAACCAAACTCTCTCCAAGGCTTGCTTCTGCTTCCATGTCTTGTCCTCCCCTGTCACCATGACTGTATGTTGGTAAAGTATGGGGGAACATATTAATTCCTGTGGTCTGTCTGGAAAGCAGTCATGTCTGATAACCACTGAACTGCTGGGGATGCTCCATACAAGTGTGACTCAGGTGCTTTAATTTGCCCTAGAAGCACCATCTTGTCAAGAGCCTTTGTAGCCTTGATGCTGGAGGCTTTAAAACCCAGACAGTGATGGTCTGAATGGAAAGGTACTTCTGATAAAGTGGGAAAATCCCCATAGTTTAGTGCTGATTCCTTAACTTTCAGATTAATAAGGATCTAAGCATTGCTTTCTGGTTTGTGACAAAGTTGAAAAGTTGCTTTTAAGCGGTAGGACTTATCCTATGGCAAATCTTACTTTCTCCTTAAAGCAGAAGTGAATTTAATTTTCAGAAGCCTTGATGGTGAGTATCATGCTCTTTTTGTTTGGATCTGTTTCTGTATTCATGCATCCTGGCAACTTCTGTCCCAAGACTAACCACCTAACGTTGAACCCATCCCAAAAGTCCATCTTGTGTCAATCCTACCTTTTTTCTATAAGTACAAGCTCTCACTAGTGCAATCTATACTTAGAGTCTGCATTTTTTTTCCTGTTATGTACAGAGTCTAATCTGGACCTTCAATATGCATTTGGAATTAATATGATTTTTGGTTTAATAAAATAAAGCCCAGTGCACTTGTATCTTTGTAAGATGAGCAGTTATGTACATGAAAACACTTTAGGTCTGTGTTTGAAGTGGGTAGCACTTAAAGAAAAGCTCAACAATTTGGGGAACAAGGGTGGAGAATGCCTTGATTTTCCAGAAATGTGCTGGTCTCTTCATCCAGAGGGTTATCCTCCAGCTCTACAGAGATGCTGCTTTTTAAAAACATACCTTATTTTTCCTTTGACTATGGAATATTAGATCTTCCAATTTCATGCAATTACTCTTCCCTTCAGACAAATCAAGCTTTGCAGCATCAGGAAGGCTTCTGAGCAGGATGGAAGGCAGGACAGAAAGCAGTAAACCAGCAAAAAATCTGCAGGGTCTGAAGGTCTCTAATTTTGAAGGTGACACATAGTTACGTGGTGATTTATGCCAAGCATCAATTCCTACCATCCCTTAAAAAAGGACTTCCAAGTATCTAAAATATTTTCATTGATTTTGCTGCCTTAGGACAGCTGTTTACTCTGATCCTGAACCATAAAGCTGTGCTAGTTCAGTATGTCTGAACCTGCTTAAGTAAGGGAACCTAATTATTTTGACATTTTTATCTAATTTCAATCTTGGTAGGATACCAGGTCTTCCAGCTGCCAAAGGCCAAGCTAAATATGGGATATCCTGTTCATCAGACTCATGTAAATTGGTGGGTAAGGGAAGGTCTTTATTCAGTAACCTTTGCTGAGATTCCCAAAACTTTTAACTTTTAGGTAAAAGCATAATTTTTAACAATGATTTGTTTAAGAAAATGGTTTCTTGCTTGTAAATCAGTATAAGTTGCTGGAATGGGAGGATCCTACAATATGCCTCTAATGAATAGTATTTAATACAGAGTTAATTAGTCCAATTCCTCTTTCCTCTAATGAATTTAGTGTTTGTATGTTAGCCTTTTTTACATAGACAGCTGTCTATGGGAGGTGTGAATTTGACCTTTAAATAACGAGCCTCCTCATTTCCTCCTCATTTCTTTTTGATTTCTTTTTATTGCCAAACTGCTAAGTTTGCATTCTGAGCAGTGATTTATCTAAATCTTTACTGAATTCAGGTAGCACAAATGAAGACACCTTTAAGGAGCCTTTTACTCTCTTTAGATTCGCTTTCTCCATGTTTAAGACCACCTTGAAATACAAAAGTTAACATCTGCCATACACTAAGTATTTTCATATGTAGTCTTGAGGAGTTCTTAAAATTCTGAATTTTGGAGGAGCATATGTTTCTGCTTATGTTGTCCTAAGACCATATTTCCTCTTTATTACTGGATCTCAGTTGTGGTAGGAAAAGACTCTGATCAGCAGTCTCCAGAGAAAACATTAATGTCTTGGTAAGACATTTCTTCTGCTACTTATCACAGAGTACCTAGGGCAAATTGGNTTACCTTTAAGGAGCCTTTAACTCTCTTTAGATTTGCTTTCTCCATGTTTAAGACCACCTTGAAATACAAAAGTTAACATCTGCCATACACTAAGTATTTTCATATGTAGTCTTGAGGAGTTCTTAAAATTCTGAATTTTGGAGGAGCATATGTTTCTGCTTATGTTGTCCTAAGACCATATTTCCTCTTTATTACTGGATCTCAGTTGTGGTAGGAAAAGACTCTGATCAGCAGTCTCCAGAGAAAACATGAATGTCTTGGTAAGACATTTCTTCTGCTACTTATCACAGAGTACCTAGGGCAAATTGGGGAAGAAGTTGCCACGGAAATGTGGTGTGCACAGGCTGGTAAATACATCATCTCTTTGTTGTCAAAGCTGGGGCTGCAAATATCCCTCAAATGTCAGCAAAACAGCTTTACTTAAAAGCGGATAAAGTTAATGTCTTGAGGGAGGAGCCTGATGGACAAACAAAGGGACTGTAAAAACTGTTGGGGCTCGTTTGGATGCATCGACAAGAACAGGCTCCATTAATTTCTAAGTGTTTGCAGAAACTGCAGGTGGGCTGCTGCAATGCTCACCTGAGGCTTGCCAGCTCTAGGATGAACTCCTCCTTTCTCTCCAGCCTTGGTGGCTGCAGCTGCCCTTCTCTCTCTGTTGCTTCTTCTTTTCTGTCTTTCCTCCTCCCTCTCTCATCTTTCCGTTTTTCTGTTGACAGGGAAAATTATCCTTCCATTTGTTGCAAAGAAAACAAGTCAAAAAGAAAGAGCTCTGTTTTGTGGAAACACTTTAGCTATATATTTTTGTTCTGCATCAAATCTTATTTAGTTCATGCCACCAGAAGAACCAGCAGTCTGAGATGGGCTCCACCATAGCCCCCTCCTATAGCTGGCTCCTATTGCTTGTTTTGCTTGTGGATGAGTCTGCTCTCCCTGCACATGCACCAAGCACATGCTTGTGCATGCCTTGAAAAACGTTAACAATAAATTTTCCTTTAGCTTTCACAGCTATTTCCAGTTTTCATTAGCAGCTCTGATTATTAGAGCAGATGCTTTAAAGGTTGGCACATATTTGAAAATGCAGCAAGGTGATGTCGGAGGAGACTCTGAGACCATAGTCGTAGGAGTGAAAACAGAAGAGTTTAATACAAGTCAACTCTGAACCATTCATGAAGGTCAGTTAAACTTGAAGCAGCAGTCACTTAGAATGCTTCTTGCTCCAATCTTGCTGTGCTTTTGCTGGTAGTCAATCTTTACACCATGTCCCAGCTGAACTTAAAGGGTAACACTGTCCTTCCCACCCCACAGCCTCTCCCAGAGAAACAGCTTTTTGGTAAGTGTTCTGACTTTCATTTTTGTGAGCAAAATCTAATTACTACAGAGAGAGAACAAATCCATGAGTGTTTTTTTTTTGTTTAGTGTTCTTGTGTTTATTTTTTTTTAATGTAAATTTCATTTAAGTGAAACTGAATCCATCTTACCTAAAACATGAAAGTCAAGGTGATTCTTTGTGCTACCTGGATTTCAGTTTGACTGCAAAGCTGATATGAATTGAGCGGTGATGCCCTGGCCCTGATTCCTTAAGTTTTAGTTTTTATCTTTTTTAGATTCTGTGCTGTTTTGGTGGGTAGTTTTAGGGTTTCATATTAAATGCTACTAAGCTCTCTTACAGAGTAGATAGACAAAACAATTCCTTCTCTAGCTCAATTGCAAGGACAACTTTCAGGCCCAAGAACAAAAGCAATGGTGAAGTCAGAACAAGACACAAGGAGGATGGAGCTTCATAACCTGAAGCGATGGTTGGACAATTGGCTCTAATATGCTCATGGACCAGAACTTACAAAAGTGTGGGACCTCGTAATTCGGTGTCCATTTTGTGACCATTCTGGGGCATCTTGGGTGTGGTCTGCCTGGGGTCTTGTGTGGCCCAGGTGTACCCATGGAGGCCTTTTCATAAATCCCTGCTTTATCCTCTTGCTCTGTCTAATCTCTGTTCCAGGTCAGCCTCAGGAAGACATCAGCCCTGTGGCCTTGAGCACTCTGCCTGATGCAAATCCTAGTATGTTGCTGTGGAAGAGGTCTCTGTATTTACTGCTGTGTGACCATGCAGGCAGTATTTTTGATCTACATAAGCACTGACCAGTGCTGTTTGTTGCTCTCACTGAGATGGTAATGGTCAGCAGTAGATAAGAATCAAATAAGCCAGTGGGACAGGTTTATCTAAACCTTACAGAGACTGTGGGGTTCTTCTTGGAAAGCAAAGGCCATAAAATTTATCGATGTTGCAGTTACATTCTGGTGCCTCCTACCACTACCTACCCTGCAGCTCTCTTGCTGGCCATAAAATTAAGTTATTTTGTCACCTACGGTTATTAATTTTAACTTAAGCATAGTAAATTTAATGCAGAGGTATTTACTGACTGTAAATTTGTCTCTCATGAAACAAAGGGGCACTAACTTTATGGACTTATGTAAAGGCTATCTGTTTCTGTTAAAAATAATGGAAACTGCAGGTTAGGACATCTTGTAGAGTGTATATACTAAGAATCAATAAGTATTTTATTAGTGCCTGGAGATTGTTTGACTATAAAGGATTTAAAAAAAAAAATCCAATTGTTATAAAAAGATAAAAATGTTAACCATCTGCTTCACTTTCACTTAAAGTCTTATGCTTAATTTTTTCTTTGTAGGTAACCAAGTTCTGTTATTTTGCTGTAATGTTTGGACTTGGAAGAAAGTGGCTTTAAATTATGGCTTTTATTTATTCAAACATATTGTTGGCATCATAGGTTTTACAGTTCCTATTAGAAGTTTGAAAAATATTTCTTGCTACACTGAAAGAGAACAAAATTCAATTTAGAAGTATAATTTCCTACCTCTAAGACACTCCTCAACTTGGGAGAGATTAATAGAGCCTTATGGCAGAGACTTGATTTAAAGCAGGAGATTAACACTGCTTTATCAGCCCATACCACAAGTGAATTAGCTCAAGAAATCTGTTTGAAGTTGCTGAGTTGTCTGTTAGAAAAAAGTCTCAGGATATTTATTTGATCACTGCTGAGTACTTGCTATAGGTTTGTCTATCTGACAACACTGGAACAAACTTCACACCAGCCATGCTTATTTTACAGTAGCGTGTTTTATGTTATTCTTTGTTATCCCACAGAAAGCTGGAGTGCTTTGGAGATCAGCTATTGGCTCAGGGGGAGAATATCTAATAACTATCTAAATAAGTTAAAACTATCAAACAGAATTACAGTGATGTTCTGATTTCACTGATATATTGAGGACAAAAAAAAAATGCCTAAGTGGCGTTTTAATTGGAAAGGTTCTTTCCCTACACTTGTAAATATTTTTTTTTTTTTTTTTTTTATCAGCAAAAGAAGCCTCATTTCCTGTCCTACCTATAGAATTGTTTATCTTTGGAGCACATTAAAGGTGTTCAGAAGTTGGGCCTGACAGGCTGGTAGATATACAGATGTACAACAGAGTGAACTGGGACCTGATGTGCCGGGGCTGCAGCTGATTTCTGGTCCAGGCTGGCATTCCAGCTCTGCTTCTGATATAAATTACATCAGCAGCAAATGAGAAAAAAAAAAAAGCCTGTGACACTCAATCCATTTCTGTCATTTGGCAGCTGTGCTCTGTATCTGAAGATACAGACACCAAATTAACTGGTAGTCCTTAAGAACCTGTATATGCTTTATTTGGAGTAAAGGAGAAATCATGTCAGGTACATAAATAAATATAATATATGTGCCTGTGTGCACACCCAAGATATGCATGTATGCACACAAATGCTTTTGTCTCCAGTACCTTTTAATTCTCTTGGAAAAATGTCTGAAGCAGCTGTTCTCATAAGTTCAGCTAGTCCAAAATGAGGTCTGCATGATTTTGTGTAACTCTTAGTTTTTTATTTATCCTAGATATGTAGCATCTAGGGTTTTATTTCTAAAGCTCTCTCTTCCAATTTTTTTTGCCATGCTGGCTATGCAGATGAGTCTGCAGAATTGTCCTTCTAACACACAGATTGGAGGATTGTCATAATGATGTGATTTTAACACCGAGCTTGTGTTTGTTGCCCACAATAAGGTAATATATAGAGGTACATTCTCCAGTGCTGCGCTGCACAGGTAAATGCAAAGAGTAGCATTTTGTATGCACTAGGTATGCAATGACAAATGCTTAAAAAGTGCCTTTTCTGGGCATCTCAAACAGCACCCTGTTTCTTTGGTACAGATCAGAATTAACAAGGCTGGTAAGGTGTGTATGTTTTGCTGATGTGAATATCTGCATTTCATAAAGCCAAAAGAGTGTACCTGTGGTGTGCAGACAGGAGTGTGTGTGGGAGAGCAGCATTTATGTGCAAACAGCTTGAAGCCTGTTTGTGAGACTTGTCTTAGGGAAGAGGGAAGGGGAAAGTCCTCTCTGCATCCAGGCAGGAGCAGTGGCTTTGCCCCATGCCTGCAGCATGGGCATGAAGTTCTGCTCATCACAGTGGGGTACCAAACCAATATCATAATCTGCAGCTTGGGTGTTTGGACAGCAAGCTGGTTTAAAGGAGCTCACTTCAGGTAGCAATAGAAGAGAGCTAAAAAAGGCTAAAAAAGAATTGCTGAGTGTAAGCAAATGATCAGAGACATAAGACCTGAACAATAAAGGACAGGTACCTGAGATAAATGCTTTGCTTTCACTTTAGTATTTCTCCAAACTATTCGATATACTTAAGCAAAGGCTTGAACTACCTTCATAAGCTTGGTTGAGGTCGACCACAGTCTCTGAATGCTGCAAGGAGCAGGTGACAGCTATGTCCATCTTGACAAGATTTCCACATCTGTTTCTCTTGATGAGCTCACACACAGCCACAAAGCTCACACGCAGCCTGGTTTGCCCCATGCAAAGGGCAAAGAGACAAAGCCCTGTTACCTCAGGAAAGTTGCAGTCAGAGGAGGTGTTACCTTGTGAGCTCCCGAGGTTTCCTCTGTGCTCAGTTTCGAGGGGCTTCCCTTCCCCTGTGTGCCATCAAGGAAAGAGGTCGCCATCTGGTCCAAAGTGTTTGTAAAGTTCATCGCTGCAATAAATGTCATTCTGCAGGAAAATAAGCAGGCTGTTGCTCTACTGCATTACTGGAGTATTCACACCAGTATGCCAAAACCCTGGAATTTATTAATGTGCGTAAAATTAAAATGGATATTATCCAGCAGAAATTGCCTTGGCAGAACACTGTCTGTGAGACTGTTTGGGACACCTCTGACTTGCTGTGGTGCCCACTGAGCCATTTTTGATTCTGCTTATAGGCAGAATCAAAAGCTGCCTGCTCCATATTAGTTTCAATTTGAACCTAGACATTTATGCCTATGTTCTCTTCTGACTTTTTGTATGGGAGGCAACAACATATGTAGGGTTTTTTTCAGGAATTAACTATTAAAATCAATTTTCCAGAAAGATTGTCAGCAAAGAGTATTGAAGATCTGGAGATTCCACCTTTACAAATATGTTTTAATAGTTAGCAGACACACTGTATTTAAATCTTACAGCCTCTATATAGCTTAAATTTACTTGGCCTCAACTGATGTTGGAAATGACCATTCAATTAAATATTCCTGCTGTAAGGTGTGCTTCCCATGTCCATGGCACTTGGACACCATGGCCAAAATCTTTGTTGCTTCTAATTAATTCTTGAGAATTCTTATTTTTAAATAATTTGAAGGTTGTGCTCGGTATTGTGGAATACTCTTCAGTACTGGGGAGGCGTATTCATTTCCAAGTTTCCAATTGTACATCCCTTCTTTCTTCCTATCTTTCCTATAACAGTCTCCTCAGACTTTATTTCACAATTTGCAGTTTATATGGGTTTGATTTTTTTTTTTTTCAGGCTATGGACATGGGAGTTTTAGCAAGTGTCTCATTGAATTTATGCAATCCATATATAGGAAGCTTTTAACTTACTACTCCAAACTTTAAATAGCAAAAACAACTGAGATAGCATTGATATGAATATAGATAAACAGAAATTCCAATGAGAAGCATGAAAGAAGGAGAATTTGTTTACTCAATTTCTCCAAAGCCAAACTCTCCATCAGGTGTTTGTGCAGGTTCATGGAAAAAGTAGAAGGAATTTGAAGTCCATATGCAGCTGCAGACCTATGTCACTCAGCAGAAATGTGCTGGGGTAGTTTTCATGACTGGATCTAGTGAAGGGCTCTGCACCCAGTGCTAGGCTGGGAGAATGATTCTTGACTGACAGGGAAGCTGGACTGAGTTAGGAACAACTGAAGTCAACAGGGCAAATACCAGACTGTGGAATCACATAGGCTGCATCCAAGGGTGCCAAGCACTGGCTTATAAAATTGCAAAATCCCTCTCTATCATCTTGGAAATGTGACGACTGTCAGAGAACAGGACAAAGACAAAAGCCTTTTTAATGCCATTTTAATGAAAAGTAGGGAGGAGAATCTGGGGAACTTTGGAGCTATCAGCCTAACCTCAGTCCCTCAATAAGGTTATGGAGCTTGTTTTCCTGGAAGCCATGTCCAAGCATGTAAAGAATGGAAAGGTGCCTGGGAACAGCCAGCGTGGGTGTATCATGGGCAGATTGTGCCTGACCAGCCTGCCATGTTCATGTAGTGGTGAGTAGATGAGGGGACTGTGATAGGGGTGTTTATGCTTTAATACCATTCTGTGAGGTGCAGAGGGAAAGAATAGCAGAGCCCAGAGCCCAGCTGCAACAAGGGAAATTCTAAGCAGATTTTAGATATTTTTTTCCACCACGAGGGTGGCCAAACACTGTAAGAGCCTGGTCAGAGAGGTCTTGGTGTGTCTGTTCTTGCAGACATTCAGAGCTAGAACATGGCTATGAACAACCTGATCTACTTGGGAAAGGAGGTCAAAGTACTTGATATGTTGAGGTCCTTTCCATGCATACCTGGGATTTGAGAAAGACATAAGTCTCTAGTTTGCCTATCTGATGGTAAAATCTCAAATGCAGATCTCCCACTTTCCAAGTGACTGTCATAACTAGTGGAAATGATGAAATTTTCTTAATGAGAAATATTGGCAAAACCTAGCTTTGTTTTCATACTATAAAATTCTGGTGGAGGTGGAAATGACAGTTCTTGGAAGTTACCTTTTCCTATGCCCTGTTTCATCTAAAACCTGTTTACTCTTAAACAGATAAAATAGATAAAACCAGTTAATAATGCTACATAATTTATTCTTTGTTAATATATTTTTTGTACTGTAGTGGAAATAAATCTTTTTTGGGAGATTTTCTTTAACAGCATTTTGTTTCAGACATATTTGACATCAGCCAGAAAAGCAATTTTCATGACAGAAAACAAGAAACAAATAGGGCTTGCCTTGTGATTAAAGAGTCTGTGATTTGCTATTCATATTGTAAAGTGCATGAAAGCACCTCTGATAGAAAGAGAAAATCTTCAAGGTTATGTGTCACAAGAAAGCATCATTTTGTTTAAGCCATTCTTTTCTCATTTGCCCTGGAGAATATGTTTGCAACAAGAGGCTGAAGTCTCCTGGTTCTTGCAGTCGTGCTGGCGTGTTGCTGCGTCATCTGGACAGAATGAATTCTGCTTTTCCCCTCAGCCATTTGAAAACATATTCCAGTGTGGTGACAGTCACCCCCCCCCTTGCCTTCATGTCCCTCCTACCCCAAGACCAGCTCTGGTCTCCCAGCAAGAGAGTCCTCTTCCAGTGCAAAGGAGTAATAGGAGGTCTTTGAGCTGGAGTGAGTGTGTGACTGCATTGCTCCCTCTCTCATGGTACTGGGCAGGATCCTGCAGTGCCTTTGGTCTGGCAGCAGGGAAAACCATCACGTTGTTGCTCCTCCTGCTGAAATACACTTTGTTTGTCGAGAGATGTGACAAACTCCACGTTGTTGAAATTTTGCTTAGGGAAAATTTTTCAGATGATTCTAAGTGTATTTCTGCAGCCAGTCTTCCACTGTCCATCTGGAATTTGTAAGGGGCCTGCAACACCTCCAAAAATAAAGGGAAGACCACCTTGTCCTGCCTTCCTGATGAATAGGTTTGTGTGACTGGGGACCAGAGACGCTGTCCCTGCACAACCAACCAGTTGTCAGAGACCTCATGCTGTTCACAGCCATGAATTTTAAAAGGTGGTAAAAAAAAATAAACTAAAGAGTGGAAGAGCTCCAGAACTAGGTAAAGGTATCTCATCTTTTGAGATACTAACTTAAAGTTGAGGTAGGGATGAGATTTTTGTCACTCACCCTCGCTTTTATTTAACGTGAAAACTGAATGGCAGGTGCAAGGGTATGTTTGTGAGGTCCCTTAGAACAGGGACTGCCTACATGAAGCCCAGTCCTTGAGGAATTTAGGGGCTTCTGAAACAGGATGCCTTAATATGGAGTTGTTCAGTCAAATGTGGATTCTCAAAATAGGGAGTGAAGCTTTTAATTTTGGGGGCCAGTTAATTTCTTTAGGGGCCACAGAGCTGGTCTATACCTTCAGGCAAAAGTTCAGGTTTCAAAAACTGCATCTTCCTATTGTAAAAAAGAGGCTGTTGTTCAGCACAAGAAGCAGGCTTATGTGAGTCATATTTCAACTATTCTTTCTGTCATTTTGTTCTTAGATCTCTGAGCCATCTATAAGAGTAAAAAAGTTATTGCTAGAGAAATTGGAAACTGGTAGTTGATAAATAGTGCTACATCACTCTGCAAAGAACAGTTGATGAATGCTACCATTGTATGTGAAATGTTTCTTTTTCCCCCCTCTTTAATGGCAACATTTTAAACTACATTGTCCCACACAGGGGACTGCTAAGTAAACCAGAACTGACATATGATAAATGTAAAGCTATGGTTACAGCTCCAGAAATCGATGAATTCCATGTCTCACATGTGGAAGGGCAGTCATGCTGTTGCAGCTTCCAGAGTGATAAATGTAATTCAATCTATGAGCAGGAAAACATGAGTGTAACTTGCTAATGCTAGTGCTTGCCTCCAAGAGGAAAGAAAAGTTTGTGAGAAACTGCACTGCTCTGCTGTGAAACCCCCTGAAAAGTAATTAGTTCTAAACTTTGCAAAGAAGGCAAGAGAGAACCATGTTAGTGTATACAGAAGTCAATAATCCAGAGAATGTTTCTCTAACAAATGTGATTTAGTACCTGTGAGTATTGTTAATCCATCTCAGGCAGAGGAGCACCAAACAAAATGTCACTTTGAGAGATACTGGAACAAGAAAGATAATAATACTGCAGATGAAGGCCATTATTTATGGCACTATGAATGCAAAGATGGACCTCTGGGAATGACCCTCTACAACTCAGCAAGTTGGAAAGCATGCTTTAAAAGCTGTTCTGTAGCAAGTGAGTAAATAAATTCTAAAATAAAGAGGAAAATACAGGTTGAAATAGATTTCAGAGACTGGAAATGAAAGTGACATTCTCCAGTTCTTTCTGGGGACCTATTTTGGACATGGTTTCTGATAAAGAACAAAGAGCAGCTTCATGCCAAAGCTGCTTGATTTTCATCGTAATTCCATTTTGAATTCATATTTAGTAAAGGATATTTTTTTTCCAGAGTAATTCAAGGAAATTCAGGCAGTGTCACAGTTCACTGAGCTTGTGCCAGGACCCTGCAGTGCTTCTGTAAGGTTCAAAAAGATAATTTTTCATGTTAATATGCTGTTAAACAAGCCAAGTCTAGCTGTCAGGACTGCCACAGCAAGATCTGATTGGAAGGTTGTTGTCAGTAGGCCACAGACCATTATTGAAAGGGCATGAAGGAACTGATAAATTCCTTATGTAGTTCTGACATATGGAAGGTTTAATAACAGCAGTGTCTTAAAGCACATGGAAGTGCTCTAAGAAAAGTCTGGCCCTCCTGTCCTGTGAGAAGGAGCTTGGGAAGTTTATTCCAACCATTGCTTTTCTCAGAAGTTAGGATAATACACGAGATATATCCATTTTGAACAGAAGAAAGTCAGAGGTGTTTAATTTGGAAACAGAGCACTTCTGGCTTTTGCATTTTAACTGAAATGCCTTCCTACCCACAGAGCTTCTTCCTAGACCCTGGTTTTACACAGGGCAGATGCACAGACAAATGCCTGCTTGGCATCACATGGGCTCCTCTTTAAATTTCCAGAATTTACTGCAAATTTAACATCATTTTGATAGACTGAAAAGAAGATGTAAGAAAAAATAGACCATGCAACTGAACAGAAAAAGTGCAGTAGAGTTCCTGGGGTTTTCTCCTCTCTTCATTTCAGTTTAACACACTCCTCCTTAATGCTTTGTATGGGAAATCTTCCACTGCCCTTTGGCACCTAACTCCATACCCTACTGCTCTCAAAAGGAGGCAATGCTGCTTTCATGCTGCTCATCAAGACATCCTGTCAATGCAAATAAGTTGCAGGTGATTATTGCAAGTACTTGCACCACAGAAGTGCTTGGAGTTCGGATGGAGCAGGTGAGTGGAGATCTAAAGAAAGTGCTGCCCAACATTACTGATTGCTAATGGTGTAAAGCAAGAATATTGTCTGTACAGCTCCAAATGTGCAGGCACTTTCAGGCAAACATTAAATAGAGGGCACCTAGCTGGCAGTAGATTTTTAAGCTTCTTAAATGGGAGACTAGATTGGATGCAAATGAACAAGCAAAGGCTCATCTGGTTACTGTCATGGAATAGAAAAATTAGAAATGGAAGATGCATTTGTGATAAACAAGGTTGAAATTCCTTGGGAGAGTGCTTGTGTATTTAATGTCTTAACATGAATGTTTTTTGTCTGAATAAAACCAGGCATGAGATACTGGAGCAAAGAAATCTCTGGATTATGGTGCAAATAAATTCACAACCCCCAAAACTCTCTTTAAAAATGCTGATCAGAAGTAAAAACCAAATCAAAATATGGTGTCACTTAATAGTGGATGAGAGATTCCAAATAGATATTCTTATTAAGAAAAGAACTATGATTACTTCCCTAGCAGCCAATAGATTGTTTCAAGAAGTGTTTTATTTAGAAGTGGATGTCTTTTATCTCTGGGTTTTTTAAAAAGTATTTTATAACAGCACAGAACATTTCAGTATATAACACCCAGGCTTAATCACAATAAATCCCTTCTCTATATTTGCTATTTTGTCAGATGTTTGTATGTTTTTCTCTCAGTCTGACCTGTCTCTGGGGGTGACAGTGGTACCCCCCCAACACTTTCCTGGCAGCCCAGTTTCTGCTTGTTTCACCTCTCAGACAATGTCACAACAGACACAGGGTATGCCTGGTGCCTCTCTAACCCTGATGTGGTTTAAAGGTTGTTATTCTGTCTAAGAAACTGAACCACAGTCCAGGCGAGTGCTGTGCTGATAGTAGCTAGAAACCAAATGCTACATTCTCTTTTTTTTTTTAAAGAGCTGACCCCAAACCCTTATCAACTCAGTGAAAGTGATCAGTAACAGTTCCTGCAAACTAGGAGAACTTTAAACCTTTCTCTGCAGTTTCTTTTCAGGATGATTGAACAGTTGCTCACGGACTGTGCCAGGTGCATTTCCTTCCTTCCTCCCTCTCTCTCCGCAAGGCAGGTTGAGGTGAGCACACTGGATAAAAAAAAGCAGTTGTGTAGTTATTCCTCCTTTTTCTTCTGCTGGTAGTAGACCCCTTGCTTGCAGTTATTCTTCCTCCAGCACAGCAGTAGCTAGACTTCAAGACCTGAAACTGACTGCTTTTTTTTTTAGTTTCTATCTCTTTACTGATATACTGTCAGGATTTTGAAAAACGCTGGCAGGCTATAGAGAGTTTAAAGGAAAATGTGGGGGAGCACTTCATGTGGCACTGCCTTCTGAACACCACTGGATATGCTGTTTGAAAACAGATATTCAGGTGAAATGTCCAAGTCTCTGTATATGCCTCAATCATATTTTGTCTGTTCCAGCTGGGGAATATATTTGATGAATCTGAAAACCCAGCTTGCAGGATTCCAGAAGAAGAAAACTGAAAGTCTTGTTGAAAGATCCTGGGTCTAAGAGCCTCTTGCATTTTACCCAGTAAGACATTATTGATGGGACTTGTTTAAAATCTGCCTTCTTCCTCCCTGCAGCCCCTAGAACCTAAGACATGGGGTTCAATGTTTTGCCAAGCAGGAGGCCACTGAGAGTTTCAGGTAGAAAGAGCATAATGGTCCTGACTGAGGTGCAAGTAGTTCTGTGGTTTGTTTGATTGGGGTGTTTTTTTGTTTGTCAAAATTAACTTGAGAAGGTTTTACTCTGAGGTTTTTTACTTTGTCAGAGAAGTAAAATGAAATCTTGCTAGAGTGTGAAATCTGCTGTGCTCTAATTGTGCCAGGATAACAGCAGGGGCACAGAGTTCCCTCCTAATATCGAGGACAGACTTGTGAGTACCACCAGGAATGCATTTGACAGCGGAACCCACAATTTTCATGTGGCTCTTGACTCCTGAGCCCTGTGCAGCAAGATCTCATTGCTAGATTATGTTTGGCTGAATGTGGTGAGGTGCCCTTGGATCTGGCTGGATATTTTGCTCCATCCTGCCATGGAGCTCCAGGGTCTGAGAAGCTGTTATACCATAGCCTTTCTTGTGACTTTGCCACTACTCTTCCCTTGCCTTTCTGACATTAAAAAATGTTTTTAATGGCTCTTGGTCATAGGGGTTTTGTACACTGCTTACAGGGTCAGTAAGGTTTGTTTTCTAATTGGATAGGGAGAAAAAGAAGTAATGTTTGTGTATTATCATACACCATCATGAAGCCAATTGTGTCTACATAAAGGATTATGCTGATAATTAATCAAAAGTCACATCTGTATCTGACACAGTTCTATTTTTATTTCAGAGTCTGCCCTGGGACTGTAGAAGAGCTCCAAGAAACTGTTGTAAGAAATAAAAGAGCTGAAAAATTCCCAAATGGCACCTAAATAATTGGCTGCAAGGGCAGAGAGGTGGGAATGCGGGAATCCAGGCTCCTCTGTTCATGTTTGAGGCTAAATGTTCAGCTTATCAGCTTTACAGTGTCAGTGAAGTGATGGCCACCTGTTTCTTTGACCTCTCTCAAGACAGCATTTTTTTTTCTCTATCTGAAATCATTCCTGGTTCACCTTCTGAGGACCTTTCTAGTTCAATCTACAAAGCCTTTTGCAACTCACTGTTCCTCAGTGAAGAGCTATTTGAAAGGCAATGAATTGTGAAGTGGTCTGATAAATAGTTGGCAGACGAAAGATGCTCCAGTGCTTGGGAGACTAGTCTGGGATTTGGATGATCATGTTGGCTTTTCTTTTNTTTTTTTTTTTTTTTTTTTCTCTACAGAAGACTTCCTAAAGAGGCTTGGGCATGTAATTTATCTTCACTTTACAGCTCATGAAAGTGTTGTGGGAATGGCCTCTGAGATGATTGGTCATCACAGCAGGATGGTATCAAAAGAATGATTGGAGACTTTTCTATTGATTTTCCTTCTAATTTTTGTTAAATACTCTACCAAGTTTAGTTCCCTTCATACTTCAAATTGAATATATTAAAACCGGCTCAACTTTTACTGGACAAGTCCTCCTCTTTTACTCGTGTTTTGACACCCAGAGGATGCAGCTGTATATGGGACCTGGAGGAGTGTTCTGGACATCTTCCTTTCTGCTGTGTTCATGTTAGCTTCACATGGCAAGGTTTCACCGAGGACAAGATTGTGTTAATCTTTGCAGACTGATGGAACAGACCAATTATTTCTATTTATTAATCTCCAATGTCTTCAAAGAGCATTTGAATCTATGGAAAATTATAATAATAAAAAAAATAGTGCTTGACAACTGACTCCCCTCACTGCTATTGATGGTGAACGGTACGATCAGATATCGTGCATGAAAACTTGAAGAGGTCAGTTGTTGACAGAGTTTTTGGTGTACCACATATGATTGCAGAACTGCTGTTTGTCTTCCTGCTGATTCATAACTATCATTTTCTGTGCTATTTCAATGTCATTTTTCTCATCCTGATTTCACTTCATGATCCAGAAAGGCATTTGCTATTAGCACAGGTAAGAGGATTTTTCATAGTACTTATCTGCTGAAAGTCCCCCTGAGCAAACACACACCTGAAAGCAAACATGCCTTCAGACAGCATTTAGCACAGGCAGCCAGGGTCCCATGGAGTGAAGAGCAATCTGCAGCAGATTCCAGCAGTCCACAGTAGTGCACTAAATAAGGGCTCTCCTTCCCTCTCAGTTTCTGAAGGGGACCTCCCTGCTTTATTTGCTTCCCAAGAAGCCAACACTTCTTCCAAGAGACACTTCTCAGCAGAACTGAGAGCTTCATAGCAGCATCTGACACACAGCCATTAAGTCCTAAGTCCTTCTGTCTTGGCTGTTCCTCCTGGATTCAGGAATACTCTGAAAAAGAGGTGTCATCTCATTGCTGCTACTCTTTTTCCTCCTTAGCTGAACTTTTTTTTTTTTACTGAAACACAGTGAATCTTGAGGACAACTGGCCAAATTATCTGGAGGTGTGTAACCTGTTTGTTCAAACATGTGGTAGAGATCTGGAGGATCTAATCTTGAAAGTTAGAAGTTTGTGACATAAGAACCCAGCAGTGTAAGCTTTGCATATATTTTAGCTGAGCTCACAGAAGAGGTTGCTCCCCTTGTTAGTCCAGCTGTGGGGAATTGTGTGCAAGCTTTTGCTCTTGCTTCTTCAGGAACAAACAATTTCTGGTGTTGTGTGAGCTAATTCACATGGCTTGGCTTGGACCATGACGAGAGTGTTTGGACAGGTTTCTCCACTGAGACTGGCAGGGATAGTGGCCTCCAGTGAGAAAGGTGATCAGCAGATATGATGGTTTCCCTTTTTTCTGGCATAGCTGAGCGCTGAAGAAGACAGCTATTTAAGGCTAATCAGAATTAACTCCAGTCTGTATTTTTTAACATGATGTTGCTGCTAGAGAACAATTCAGGGCATGAAAAGCAATAGAGCATTTCGACAGCCCCACAGTGTGTGGGCAGATTGAGTCAGGAGTTATCAAGGCCCTGTCTCAGCCTCACAGCCACCTGTCTCTGGCCCTGACAGGCAGGCAGCTCTGCACTTGTGTCCTTGCCACCTAGCAAAACCAGAAGACGGCTCCACTTTAGAGCATCACTTGACAACCATGAGTCAAACCAAGGCTGATCACAGACTTGACACTCAAATAGAGACCACACAAAAGTAGTGAGTTCACAGGTGATGCTAGTGGGTCGTGCCCTTTTTGTCTTGAGATTTTAGCACCAACATCTCTAAATCTGCCCCTCATGCTAAGAGAAAATTGGTCACCTTCTCCTTAGGAATACAGGTGGGCACACTCTGAGCTTGATGCTCAATCTTGCTCTCAGTGTGTAAGGCAGAGAACTCAACCAAGGATCCTGGATGTTTTCTTCATTAAGGCAGCAGTCTCAGGCTTTCTTGGAGAACCTATTTTCTATCTAGCATATTAAATCTCTATTAATATGTGCTAAAATAATTTTTCGGTTTAGATGCTGCAGCTTCAGAATTGGTGATATAACTAAGTCTTGTTTTCTTCTACCCTTCTGAGCTCCCAGTAAACTCCACTCAGTAGGGTGGAAATGAATCAACACATTAACAGCTTTAATTGTTGAATGGGAGAACTGTTCACCTGTGAGATTCATCCACCTCTGGTCACTGAAGTGCAGTAACTCTAAATATAATTATGAAGAAAAATCCCCAAGATTAGCTTGTAGCTTACCCAAGTTAATTAAAACAAAGCCATAATTAATTGTGTGTCCTTTTCTGTAATTTGGCTAGCTCTCAAAAAGCTGCCTGACTAAGATGTGATTTTTACCACTTTACTTGTCTGATGAAGATGGCCATTTTCACAAAAGCATTCAGAGAAATAGATTAGTACCTAATAGCACCAAAGCACTTGAAATCTTCTGGTTCAGATGTCAATCTTATTAGTGCCTGAGCCTTTTCAAGTAGCACAAAAGCTATTTATTTACAGACTGACACATAATAGCTTGCTTTATTCCTTCTCCCTCCCCTTGAAAGAGATAGTGTTTACTCAAAATCAGCTTTCTTCTTTGGTATAAATACTAAAGAACACTTTCTGTCTTCAAAGCACTACAGACATTCTTTTAAGCATTGACTGCTGTTATTAGCTATTACTCTAGGCTTAAATGGTATTGAATTAAAATAATTTCTTAATGATAACCTCCTCACAGGACTTAATTGTTTTTAAATTGGGTTTTGGCAAATATGAGACTAGGCAAGGATGCAAACCTGGATCTTTTCCAGAGGCCATTTAAATCAATGAAGTCATCAGGTTCTATAAATGCATCATGCCACAGCACGACAATTAACATTTACTGGAATGTTTGCAGAGTATTACAAAGTCTATCAAATATGGATTAAATGTACCTGAGACGCAGCCAGTTTCCTGACAAATAAAAGATGAAAGCATTTTTTTTCTTTTAGATTGACTCTGCTGATCTAACCTGCTGCAAACTGTAGAAAATGCCAGCAGGCTGTTCAACAAGTCTCTTTAAAATGGGCTTTTCTATACAGATGGATTTTGTAAGATAAATGCTAGAAGCTGTAAAGAACTCCATGGCTCTCTCCTCTGTATGAGTGGAAGATGGTCTGCACAGTCCTATTCATACCCCTGTCTACCCCTGAGTGGTGTGTAAACTGTTACATCTTGTCAGGGAGTGTTTTTTATGCATTTTCTGGGTTTTATCATTTGTAATGACTTCATATTTCTTTTGACATTTCTCAAGATTTTGCAATTCAAATGAATAAGGTGCCTTCAGATGTTTAGGGGTCAAATCAGTGTGGTCTCAACTACCAGCAGCTGGTATTTGTTTCCCCTGCAGATATATGACTGTTGGGTCAATGGGTACATGCCTTACTTTTACAGAGCTGAAGATGTTTTGGATAATCTTAAAAGTAAATGAAACCAAACCAATCAACTCATTCAAGTCCCATGTCCTTTGTTTTTAAATTCTGAATTGAGGAAAAAAATTCAACACATTGCTGGAAAAACAACCCTAAGGGTAGTCTGATGAAAGAGTGGGGAGACATCAGAAAGGACTGGAAGATCTGGGGATTTGAGGTTCTAAGGAGAAGGGAGTTGCTCTCAAAGAAGACAGTTTTGAGCTCATTAGTTTTACAGGCAAATTTTAGATCCACCGTTGCTTTTCTCTTGTGCTGTATGCATCAGGCAGTCCTTGGCACAGAAAACAGTAATTTTGCATGAGTAGCATGTGATTTCAGAAAATGATGATGTTTACGTGGGGAGTGAGATTTGCTGTTATCCTTCTTTGTAGTGCTCTGAAGCAGCCATATTTTGTGGGAAAACATGAAAACCTCATCCCAGAAGAATGTAACTGCCCTCTGCAGGAGCTAGTAATTAGAGACAATAAAGCTGTACTGCAGAATCTGAGCAGGAAATACCTGAATACATAATGCTTGGTTTTTTTTGTGGACCCTTGAGCTATAGAGCGAGAGTTTCTAGGACTTTTGGTTCCTCTGTCTTGGAACAAAATGCACTGAAATGACAATCACAGTGGCAGGAGATGCATTGTGTGGCTGTTCCTGGGCTGCATTGTAGTTCCATAAACAAAGTCAAGGCTCCTGTTGGATCCAGAGAAGGTGGGAGGACTGCCACCCAAAAAGGCTGTAAGTAGCCTAACTCCCTACAGGCACTGTGAAGGAGACTGT
The DNA here is from genome assembly GCA_013397295.1 of Polioptila caerulea. NCBI lineage: Eukaryota > Metazoa > Chordata > Aves > Passeriformes > Certhiidae > Polioptila > Polioptila caerulea. The sequence continues at coordinate 1,490,024 of VYXF01011906.1, forward strand.
TTTGGAAAGATTCCTTCTTTATCTTCCTTTCTCACTCTATTTTTCAGACCAAGTTAATTATATTTGCATATAAAGTCACTGTTTATTCCTGTGACAAGACTGTAGGGAGTGATGGTTTTGGCTGGAAAGGATGCTGTGTTTGTGGGGGAAGGAGGGTGGGATAATTGGGTGGGGCTGGGGTTCCCTTTTCCCTTGCTCCCTGATGCTATATTAAAGCTTGCTGTTGAGTGGCCCTCTGTCATATGTATTTTCTCACAGAGATTTCTTGGCTCCTTCAAGGCTAGTTTTGTTCATGCTTTTTTAATACTCATGGTTACTGCCATTTTGTAACCTCCCCCCTGCCTCAGGTAATTACATTGTGTCTATTGAAGATTCCTATTGCTGGATCAATAGAAGAAGTTTATTCTTCATTTCCTTTATAATAGCTATTGTATAGTGCTGCAAAATGGCTGCTGTAGCCAGCTGTAATTCGTCAGTGAATGAGCAATCCTGCAGTCTGAGAAGCATCCAAAGATCTTACAGGATGAAAAGTGATATAATCATTATTGGTAGCTCAATTGCTCCTTTGACATCTTCTATAAGTATTAGTTGAGAACTGGAGGGTTATCTGGGCCCAAATGTTGTTCCAATCAATTATCTGTGCATTTTCCCCATCCCATCTGATGATTGCTTCTGTCACTAACTGCTGGTATCCTACAGTGTCCCTTGATTGAACTTCAGTCTGCAGAATTTTGTCTCTAGTTCCCTGCTGCTTCCCAGTCCTCTAGTGCCCCTGTGCAGAACTGGGCCCTTGAGGTTGGGATTGCTGCTTTCCTTTCTCTCTCAAACAGCTGCTGTGTCATTGCAGTAGCATCTAGACATAGAGCAAGCTGGCCTCCAACAAGCCTGTGGCAGCATTCTGATGTGTAAAGTTACGTGCCTGGTGACAAAGAAACTGTTGAAGAAATCTAATAATTCAGGCCTGATGACATCAGCTTCTGCCTTTTGTCCCTGAAACAGGAGACTGTCTCAGGATTTTCGGTTACAGATCACAGAGTGTTTTGTAGTTAAGAATGCTTGGGTCAAATAACAAAGGAAAAAAAAAAAAAAAAGAAAGCTGTTATTGTTACATGGCTTTGTGAAGCCAAGTATGTGCTTGATTTTCTAGCAACACATCGTATTGAGCTGGCATCTATAATGGTTCTGTCTCCTTAAAGGGTTTGGGAGACTGAGAGACAGTAATCACATCTTGAGCAGAGAATGATGCCTGAGCCACTGCAAAAGCAGGTGGAAATGTTTCTGGGCTGTAACACAGGTGTTTATTACCTGAGTTCTAAGGTTTGAAAAGACTGCTCGTGTTTTGGGTAGTGATGGTAGCTGGGTCCTGTAATTATAATGTTTTTAAACATCATCTCAAAATTGCACATCCCCTGGTGGGACCCAATATGATGCTGCTAAGGAATATAGCTAACAGATAATGAGAACTGACATGACAGGTAGCTTGCAACAATGATGTTCCGAAGAAAAGCATGAAGGTATATGTCATTTTGATTCAGGTTTTGTGAGGGATGTGAAATAAATTAGCTTCTACTTAGGAAATAGGCAAGTGTCATATTGTGAGGAGAGGTAAGAAAAGAGTAGAACCAAAATTTGGAAGCCTGAGTGAGGTGTGTTCTTGGCAGCCATTAAAAAACCTGAATTTGTCTTGTATATTTTTGTGATGATGAGCAAAGAATCCTCCAGTCTTTAAAGGGAAAATATGCATGGAAAATATGTTTATAAAGCAATCTTCTTATTGCATCTGCATCACCATAAAATCTTTTGGCATAGCCTTTTTATAACTCCCATCTACATATGCATCTCAAGAAAACTATTTGCATTTGAGTATTATAATGAGGTCTATTGAAAATATTAAATAATAAATTATGCAACTTTCTCATTCCCTTTCAGTGAAATGCTTAATAGACAAAATTCAAACACAGAGTTAATTCACCTGTAAAGTACTTGGGCATCTGAATTATGCTTTTAATCTGCAGCAGCTGAGTTATGTCCCACTCCCACAATATTTCTGGGGGGAAGGCTGGACAGGTAGAATCGACTTCTTTTACAGATTGTTGGGATAACTTATGCAGACAACTAACAGCCTGTTCTTACTAGGCAGAGAGAATTTATTGTAAGGGCTCAGGATCTTGCTCTTCCTGTCACTCGTGGGTGATAAGCTTGTTCTTCCTCCTCAAGAGCTTACCCATTTGAGTTCAGCCCTGAGCTGACTAAAAGTGCTGCCTTCTGGAGAAATGGGCTTGCAGTATGAGGGGAGGGTTGTGCCTACTTGTGCTTCTGACCAGGAGGGATGATGGAGTGAGTTATCTTTTCCTTCATTCCTGCTGTTGGCTAACATCTGAAGAGAGCTGGCAGAATATGTATCAATTTTTATAAGCATGAAGGCTGTCAGGGTCTGATGTTTGTAAGTCTTGAACCTGCAAACTTTTCTCTGAATACTTGAGAGAATGGAATACTCAGCTGGAATGGCAGTTCAGCCTCCTGAGAACAACAGGTGTCTGTCCAAACTGTTCGATATTCCGATTGAAATAACCATGAGCTGAGTGTCAATTAAGCTTGTTGTTAATCTTACAGAGTGAATATCAATATTTCTCTTTTCCTTGGGGCAGCTAGAGATACAAAAAGCTTGCTTCTTGATCAGATTCCCACATCAGCTCCCATGACTCAAGGTAAGCACGTGTCTCCCTTGACCTCTGCTTCCTGTGCTGACCACTTGCTCTCTGACAGACTGAATTTAGAGGCTTGAGATATAACCAACTACTTTTGTCTGCCAATTTTTTCCAGCCCCTCCAAAACTCCTGAGGAAAAGTACCAGGAGTGGCAATCATAAAGGGATTCACTCTGTAAATAGCAACACACCATGAAGGTCATTATTACTGTTAGCAACTAAAAACTAGATGTGAGAACAATCCTCTGAACAGACTTCTATAAAACCCCCCATGTCTGGATTCAAGCCATACAGGGAACAGAAACACCAGTGGATTAAGATCAGAGAAAAAACCCTTATTTGATAGCATGTTAAGCCAATTTTTTTTAATACCTTAATACCTGAAAAGTCATTTGAGATTGTCAGATGAAAGACAATATGGAAAAAGGCATTAATACACATTCTGTAGTGTGTAAGAGAAATCTTACAGTTAAATCTTACTTGGAAAAATGGCTTCAGTGAAACTTCTGCATTTTACAGTGTCAGCTGGTGGAACGGAAGATGCAGCAGGTTTTATGTCAGATCTGTGCAATTCTGTAGTATTTGTAGCAATTCTGTAGTATTTGCCTTCACTTATATTTACTAAAAATGATCTGCATAATTACCAGTTGCTTTCCTTGTTAAACTTAAACTCAGACTGGGCTGGTTGATTTTGATAAGATAAATTACATCTTGTCCTCAGGACAAGTGAACAAGATACTAACAGAGAAATATAAAGCTGGAAATAAATAAAATAATTGTACCTAATGGAGTAGCATAAAAAGGGTGCTTTTTATGGTCTTTGAGAAACATTTTCAGCTTGCAATAATTTATTTCCACAGCTCACAGAAGCTACATGAATAACTAACATTCTCTGATAGAGGCTCTATTCTATTAAGGAGTCATCTTTGCAGTAAAGGCAAAGAAGAATAAAAAATGTTGCGAAGACAAGGTAAAGCTATTAGCAAATCTCCATTCCAAACTTGTTTCCTTCTTGTAAACCATTTCTATCAAGGGAGCAATTTCCTGTGTGCTGCCATTAGTGGATAATATTTTTCTTCAAATAATGGGTTATGGATGGTGACTAACCACAAATGGTAATATTCTCTCTTTTAAAAGCCTGCACAGCACACTTTAATGTTCTGCCATGGCGCATTAGAACATAGACTATTTCCAACGTGAAAACTCATTTGTTTAGAAAAACCTCTCTTCCTCTCTCATTACCTCTCTCAAAACAGCTGAATGAGAGTGGAGGCTCTCATAAAGTTCCAGTTGTCCTGGATTTCAAATGTATGTTCTATAGTTGCAAACCTTGGAAGAACACTTTACACGCGGCTTATAAAAAAAGACAATAAAGTGTGATGAACAAGGCAACAGGATGTGTGCATGTGCCATGAGGTTTGTTACTGCTCACATTGCTGGGCTGTGCAGACATGCACACAAGATAAACTGGGCTAGGATTAACCAGGTGCAGGATAACAGCATTCTGTTATCTGTCCCTGACAAATTACAGGCTGCTAGCTGGAATTGCCACTTGCAGATAGCAGTCATTTAGTAGTAAACTGCGCAGGTTTTTTTCTGCTAAAAGCCTGAAACAGGGGCATGTTTATGTAAGTACGTTGAAATATGAAATGCTTTGGGTACAAGTAAAGGAAATGTAAACCTTCCTAGCCTTTCATTTCCTATCAAACATTTACTGCATTGCAGGTCTCTCCAGCTCAGTAACAATGGCAATGTAACATGCCTCATACACACCGTACTTTATAGTGTCATGGTAATGTATATCTAGGGCCTTCTTTAAACCTGTATGCTGCTTCTATAGAACTGATTTTGATTAAAGAGAATACTGAAAGGTTTTTTTGATGTTTTGAAGTGTGACAATTTATGAGGGAAAGTAAATGCTTTACGCTTGAGTGTTATTGCAGGATTCATTGCTCTGGAGGAAATGTCCCTGCTCACAACTGAGCCTGTGTGGTGGAACAAGAGCAGCCAACAATACTGAATTTCCTGACTTAGTTTTAAATTATTCTGTTTTCAAAGATTTTTTTTTTTTATGTTTTGAAAAATGAAACTGCAAAACCAAGGCTACTACTGTTTTGCACTTCAATGCCACGACACTTTCTTTTCTAGAACTGGCTTAAATGACATAGTCTCATGTCCTAACATTAGGGCATATATTAGGAGATAATTTTACTCACCATCAAGTGAGAAAACCAAAACCTTTGCAGCTGCAGGAGATAAGTAGTGAGACTGCTAAATCCAAAAAGCATTTACATGTACATGTAAAGAGAAAATGTGACCAAATCACAGCAAATGAAGTTCATTTTTTAAAAGCAGTATAGGTTATTGGTTTAATGGATTATCAGAAATTTGTACCTTTGCTAATATCCGTTTCCCTATTTTCTTGCTCATTGCAGAACTGGGGAAGTTTAATAGTGAATTGTCAGAAGTTCGTAATGAAATATCTGGATCAGCAGTTACCAAGATTTTAATGAATCACCTTAAAATAAAATTGTTTCACTTCCATTTTTACACTTCCTTGTTCAATTGTTTTAGGCCTCAATAAGCTAAATATTTTCTATATAGCAAAATAATGCCAAAGGAAATCTAAAACATTAGCCTACTGTCATTTAAAAATATGTCAGGTTTTTCAGGCAATGTGTCGAAAGGAAACATAATGAAACAGCAATTTTTTTTTCTCTTTTTACAATTTGCAAAAAACAGCTATATAGGCCATAAACAGTGACTTGGCCCATTTTTGGTTTCCTACATTTTGGGTTGCTTCAGTGATCTAGCTTTTAAACTTTTTAAATTTAAATGTGTAGTTCTTACTTCTCTTGTTTGGATCACTTCCAAACATGTGAGGCAAAGTCTATATTGCAGTGTTACAGCACACAGCCCTGGTAAAGTGCAGATTTTTTGCCATGGCTCTTGAAATAGCTGAAACACAGTTTCACTGAATGTTTTAAGGTAAAAGAGAGAGAAAAAGAGCAAAGATAAGGGAATGCAGAGGATGTGACACAGCCTCTGTTTCCCCTTTCATCTCAGTGCTTGGGATGTCTTTCAAATACACAGAGGCTACATACATGCAAAGGAGCACTCTCTGTTGTGAGGCAGCACAAACCCTAGTTAATTAAGTTAATTAAATTATCTACCTAAGATCTAACACAGCTTTGGGAGCTGCTGGCTTAGTCTCCTAATATCTGCCTGGATCAAGGAGTACATGGGCTATTGCCAGGGAGAGTGTGGGAACTCAGGGCTTGTCCTTGACTGCCCTGGAGGCTCAGAGACCTGAGCAGGGGGCTTGGAGGCTGTGGCACTGAGCCCAGAACACCTGTGGTTTGGATTTTAGCCCATGGGAATGATTGCCAGCTTTAAGAGAAGAATTGCAAGTCACACGAGTTTAAATAGAGTAATAATAATTTTGTCACAGGGTGAAAAAGTAGATTTTGGGTTTTAGTACATGGGGGTGCATGAAGCCAAGATGGAGGAACCTCGTGGTTTTTAGGTTTCTTCCTTCTTCATGAACTCCATGTTTCTGTTGTGATGGTGGCACTGGTGTTTGGTTTAGAGTAGGCACTGACTGTCTAACTTAGGTGATAGGTATTGGAAAATAATTGTAAATAGTGGGCACGTAGTTTTTAGTATAAAAGATAAACACCACCTTGAGGGTTGGGAGAGTGCTTCAAACTGTCCTGCTAGGAAGACCTCAGCAGGTCTGAGAAAGAATGCCATAGATAAGATAAAATAAACAATAATGAAAAATAAGAGCTGAAGATTCTACGCTTCTTCTTTCATCTCGGGCAAGGAAAAGGACTTTTAACATCTTGGGAACAATTTCTGCAGAAGCAGAAAACCCAACAGGAGAGAAGCAGCCAGACTGGGTTGTGGCCGTGGCAGGGTGATGACACTGACTGGCAAATAAAACATGTACTTGGCCCACTGCAGAGTTTGGGTTCTGCTTGCTTCTGCCCAGCTGAGGCATGAGATATGCAGTGCAGCGTTGTACATTTACCTACCCATTTAGAGTGAGGCAGTGAATGAGACCAGCAGTTTGTTCTGGCCTTGAATATCTGACCAGCAGGTCTCCTGTGCTACCCACCCTAACTTACCAGCAGGATGCTGTAAAAGATGCTGCTGCTGGTAGCTTCCTTTTCTGAACACACAAGGCATCAAGTGGATTATACAATCATGCAAAATGTTTTTCAACAGCCAAGACAGGAATATGTTAGGTCCTTTGCCAGCAGAGTCTTGTTTGTTTTTGCTGCAAACTAAATTTTTGAGATTTTTACACCTATTTATTTCAAGAGTTAGGGGTGTGGGCTCAGGCAATAATGCAGGAAAGCAGAGGTGGGCTATTCTTTGCTTTGAGACACCTACAGCCCCCTTTGGAGTGTCTTGGGTACTGGTGTGTGGCAGATTTTACCTCTCAGAAAAATTGAACTGACTTTATTATGGCTACGTGCAACACTAGACTAGGGTCAGAACATGTGCAGAATGTGCCTTATGTGGATGTGGGGACAGTTTTTTAGCAGCTGTATTTCTAAGGAATCAGCCACCATGTCCTTTACTTCTCATAAGTTGTTACCTTTTGCATGCAGTGCCAGCTTTGCTAGCAGGCCATTTTACTGTTGTCTGTGTCTGGTGATGTGGTACTGGCTCCTCTGTTCATGCCTTGTAACCCTTTGAGTCATAACTGCAAATACCAGAATTGTTCCCTGATACCACATATCACAGGGAAAATTCTCTATTCCTCCTATATTCCCCTCCAGCAACTTTATTGCAAGTGGAATACATTGAGTCTTTGCTATATTTGAAAAGCAGATGCCCAGGAGATGAGGTCTGAGAAAAACATATTTTGCCTTTCAAGTAAATGATTCTAGGATTAAAATCTGGAATAGTTCATTTTCCCCCTGGCTTCAATCATTTCTCTTTTTCAGGTACACTTCCTAGCTCTTAAAAGTGTAAATTTTAGAGTTTTTATGTGTCTGTAAATCAAAACCTGTAGAACACATTTTAACTTCTTAACCTCCCCCCGCCCCCCCCTTCCAACTGGACCATGGACTTTATATGCCAAGCTACAGCATCATGCACATATGGAGATGAGTTAAATTCTTTGAAAAAGGGAGGAGGCTTATAATGGGAATGCTTTTTGGAGTGGAAGTGTGAGAGGGCACCACTACAATAAATCTAGAGAAGAGAGATAAAATGAGATCTTATGATGCATTCATGCAGTTTGGTAAAAAGTAGTTTTGCATCTGAGTTCAGCTGATTCTGCCCAGGAGAGGCTATTAAAAGTATACTTTTCAAATGCTTGTGTTTCTGCATGTCCTTCTTTTATTTCTTTTTTTTTCTTTAGGTGCAAAGAAAGTCACAAAGTCAATGACCCAAAGGCAGAGCTATGCTCAGGAGATGCTAAAGATGAGATATTAACTCCAGCACTCCCCACTTTGCTCTGACACTTCGTCCTGCAGCTTCCCTTGGGGCTGCTGAGCCACAGCTGGCCCTGAGCCAGGCACATTTTACAGATGGTTTGGTGGTGAAGGCATTTCTCTGCCCTTTGGGAGCTTCCTCCAAATACTCAAAGAGTCAAAGGGATAAAGAAAACAGCTCTGTACCACTGTGTTGGGAGCATCTAGGCAAAGTGTTAGAGCGGTTTATGGAGATTTTGTGCCCTCTAGAAATACTCAGGTGGCAATTACCCCGGGTTTTGGGCACTGTTGTGCCAGCAGAGGAGTGTAAAGTAGCCTTGCTGAGACAAAATGATCCACTCTTGAGAGGTCTTTATTAGGAGCGTGAATGTTTTCAGAGGTCCTGATAAGGACTGGAGTCCTGTTGAATCCAGAGGAGTTTGGCATCTCCTGCAAGTCAGAGCCTAATTCTGTGGTAAATAGGTTTTTTAACCTTTGTGGCAGCCTGAAAGTGTTCAATTTAAGCTTTCAAACAGTGGGCTGACCAAAATAGAAGGATTAGAACAGAATGAGAAGCAATGTGCCCTGGAAAGTTCAATTATGAGGAAATCCATCTGAAAACAGCTGTCTGCAGGAACAGACCAGAGGAGACATTTTTAATACATCACCAGGAAATGAGGAAGCTGCACCTGTGGCTCAGCAGCTTGAAGACTGATCACATCAGCACCTGTGTCACTGTCATTTTAGTTGCTTGTTACTCTTGTGCATGAAAAGGATCAACCTGACCATCAGGAGACATGAGGAACAGAAACAAATCATTCTTTAGCCATACCTGCTAAGGGAGATTGTGGCCAAGGAAAGGGTTGATTTGATGCCCAACAGAGCAGGAAAATGTGGACCAAAAATGTCATTGAAACAGAGTCCCTAAATCCCTTTCCATTTTCATTTTTATTTCAGGTTCAGTACATCCTAATTAAGTGTGAGAAGGTGGAGAATATCTGACTGAAGCTTTCAAATTCACGGCTCCTGCTGGGCAGCAGGAAGTTTAGGACTAGGGTGTTTAGAGCCCCAAATGATCCTGGAGCCATAGTAACTTATTTCTGCAGGAAAAGAGAGTACAGGTGATGTTCTGGGAGAAAGGCAGATAGAATCTCTTTTCAAAAAAGATGAAATGAATGGAAGAACTGATGAAGACCAGTCAACTTGAATTCAGCTGTAGGAAAATACAGGAGTAGATGAACTACATACAAGTGCCTACTGGAAAAAAACCAAATCAAACCAAAAAAAAAATTGAATGTTTTGAGGCCTCTGACTCTATCTTTACAGCATTTTTGGAAGCACAGTGGGAATTATGCAAGGTAGAGGCAAAACACCTTAAAAAAGTCAACAGGCAATATTTTGCTGTCAGAATGAAAGTGTATCTGCAGGTGTCTGTTCTTCTTCAGGCACAAGTCAATGTTGTTTGTTATATCTTACTTCATGGATAAAAAATATCCTATTAAATTTCAAGCCAGGAAAAAATGAGGAGGGGAGAGCAGCCACATGAAGCACAGGTTAAGGGATGTTGACAACCTGCAGAAACAGTCCAAATAGAAAAAAAAAATGACAAAAATGAGACTCCACACTCAGTGCAGTTGTTTATGGCTGCCAAAACCAGGATTAAGAACAACTAAATGGAAACCAGTTCTGTGAAAAAAAAAAATCTAAAGATTTTTGTTGTGGGTCACAAGCTGAATATTCTTTAGGCAGGATATGGAACTCTATAAAAAAAGCAGGAAAATTTTACTCACTCTTCTGATCATCAATAGAAAGGCCTCAGTAAAACTAATGGTCTTATTTTGAGTGAACCCACCCCATGAGATTTCTTGCCAAATGATTGTGTGGGTGGTAAAAGTTTACATGAGTTAAAAGACAACCTGGAAAATTAAATGTTAACAGTTTCTTGTTAAAAACAACATTTTCTTTAGGGTATTGAAAAAAACTTCAGAAAATATTGTTTATGTGTTTGATCTGAGCTGAATCCTCAGCAGGTCTGAGCTAAACACTTTTCAGGCTGCCATACTATGTCCATTCTTCTGTTCTTCAGTGTTCTTGGAGTCAGCAGTGAGGTAGAGGAATGGGATGGGATAATGTCAGAAGATGCTAATGGCAGCCAGGTGCTACCCAGTAAATTCTGGAGGTTTTGTGCTGAGAGATGGTTGGGTAAACTGCCTTGAGTAATTACTGGAGCAATAGATTTCCTCTGTATTTAATTCTTGTATTATGTCCACACCAGAATTTTGCTAGTGCAAGTTCCTCTCTCCTGCTGTCCAACCTGCTTCTTCCTTGCCGTATTCCAGGCTCTGCTGACACCCTCTCTGAACATTGCTATACTACAGTGATACTGCTTTTAATTTTGTTCCTGCACATTGTTCTGAGGTAACGTAGTAACCCAGGTAGCCATCCAATGTGTAATTTGGATTTATGCTTTAAAAATCTGCCTGACCTGAACAATAGATTACAGTGATTGTGAAGGAGATGTTGTCCTTTCCTGGGTAGGTTCTCATAAAGTTTTATCTGACAGGCTGAAAAATAATAAAAGCAAGAGGAATAATAAAATAGGAAATTATAGTAACAAAGGAGCACAAGAATTGAGAAGATTCAGGCTTCAGACAAAAGCCAAGGGCAAAAATCCATCTTATTCTATGAGGTTAGTGCTCCTTTTTTGGTTTTAATCCTTTTACTTTTGTGCGTTTCACTCCTACCCTTTGCAGGGTGTGGAAGCTGAACGTTATAAAATGTGGTGGTTTAATAAAGCCTATCATCTTGTTTATTTCAATCATTTCCTCCTTGGGCTGAAAGCTTTAGGGATTTCTTTTACAATAATTCCCCAGATCTCATTCTTGGCCATTACAGTGCAGCTGATTGCCTCTAAGCAGATAGTTCCTCCTTTTCATTCTTTGCTTTCAGTCTCATAATTCTGTGCTTATCAGCACTGAACTTCATTTGCATTTATTAGCTGTGTTGGTATTTAAAATATCTACTCTAAGACCTTCTTTATCTCTCTGCATTGTTTCTTATTATTTGCTGTCTCTCCCAATTTAACTTTAAATGCAAACTCAAAATGTTTGTTCCAAATGGTTGTCGAAATTCTTCACATAAGCTGCCGAGTGTGGACCAGTTCCCATTTCCCAACTACCAGATTCTTTCTAGCCAAGAGATTACTTTTTCCAATTGCACTTCTCCCATCAATCTCCTTATAGCCCCAGCTAGGTCCACCCCTCGCTTCTCCTTTCCTTCCTGTCTGAGGGATGTGGCTCTCCAGAGTTCTGGACAGGGCAGGGCTCACTGACACGCTCGTCTCGCTCAAAGTGAGCACATCATTGTCCCCCCCGTTGGGATGAGAATATTGCCTCAGTGTCCACACTCAATACAATACATGGCAATACATGGGCCAAATTGGTGGTGCTGGGATTTTCACACCGTGTCATCACTGCTCCTGATGTTGTCCCTGGTACCAGAGGTAATTTTGTTAGTGGCTGAAGGCACCCATGGATGCAGGTAGCAGCTATCTGAGGATAGGCTGGTTACAGCCGAGGCACGGAGCCTGGTTCCAGTTTTCAGTTCTGGCATGGACTTCCTCCTCAATTTCAGGCAAGCAAATCTCTCTGCCCTACTTTCCCCTTGTGTGAAGTGGAGACTATAATGCTTATAAGCAGAACTTCTCTTTTTTTTTGTTATTGTTGTTGGCCTCTTCATATTTAAAGAGGTGCATTGTTCCCAAATAGAGCAGAACTAAGAAGCAGCAAGTCCCAGGATGGCCATGGGAGGCTGGAGGGCTGCAGTACACACAGTGTAAGTACAGCAGCAATTACCTGCAAGATATGACAGACAAGTAAGGACAGAATAGCTGAGAGGGTATCAGCTTCAGACTCTTTATAAAGGAGCTGATGTTAATTGTTATATCAAAATTCAGGTATTTATGGTGTCATAAATTAGCGCTTGCATGTAGCCGTAACTTCAGTATCTCTTCTCACTCCCATCAGAAATTCCTTATTGTTTAGAGCTGTTGAACATGACAGAGTTCCTAAAAACTGGTGTCAGAGGCCAGAGCCACAGGGGATACAGGGTTTCTGCACTAATATCTGGACCTCATGGAACTACATATGGATCCAATGCTACAGGCAATTGTTATCAACACTTCCTTTCATCTGAACCAATTAGTTAGAACTGAAACTGTACTTTTAAGGTCTTATTGAAAGTCCAGAAAAGTCAAAAGACCATTTCCATTGGCACTAGAAGGTTGCAACAGTCTCTAGGGCATAGTGTTGAGGAATCTAAAACTGTTCTCCAAGTTTCTTCAATGTTTTAAAACTTGAAGGTATTTTGCCCGGCTGACTATTTAAGGCAGAGAGCTATAGTGATGGGAAAGTACAGAAATATTCTGCAGTCTGTGGAAATTTAAAATTGTCCCTGACAATTTAATACTGCCCTTGACACCCCCATACAAAGCTCTGAAAATGTAAGAACCCGTAAAATACTATTTTTGTTGCTGTTAGCTGTAATGTCTGTTTCTTGTGGCTCACACAGAAGGTATACCCTCTTCCCTTCCCCACCTCCTTCCCCCCCAATTAAACTCTCATAGTCTTTCTCCTTTTGTTTTAAATTGTGGAAGAAAATTATGGTCCACCCCAAATATAGGTGTGGAAAGTCTGAGAATTTTGGTTTGGAAAAGCAATTCGGTACAAATTCCAGAGACAGTGTTACAATTTCCATTGCAAACATTTTGAAAGCCACTTTCTGAAACTGTGAATTGTTTTTATAGTATCAGGTCTTTTGAACCTTTACCTTTGGATAGGAAAGAAACAAGTAAATGTTGACTGGTGCTAAAGCACACTGTCAGTGTGTTGTAGACACCAAATTCAAACTGTCTACTAAAATAATTAAAAAACTCTACCTTAATTTTACATGTTAATAGTTTCCTAACATCACTTGTACTTGCTTTGCCAGTGTGAACATTTCCTCATTGCCTGCTCATTTTACAGAGTGAATAGGATTTTACATCTTAATGAATATCCTGCTATTAGGGGATCCTAGAAATTAGGTGATTCTTGTGCTCATTCCTTGTTTTGGTACCTTGCAGTTTATGGCTAGCTTGGCTAGGCTGGTTTGAGTGGTGGATTGGTTTGATTTTGGGCTCCTGTTTAGACCTTTCTGTTTCCCCTCTCCCTTCCCCCCAGTCCCTCCTTTTTTTCTGTGGTATGGGTTATTGTTTGTTAGCAACATTCTGTGACTTCTGATACATTAAGAAGAACATCTGATAACTTTTTGGGATGCAAATAACTGTCGAACAATTTGTGAATGTTTCATGGATCTGGGCTTGAGAGTAAAAGATGGCATCTCTTAATTCTGTGATCAAACAGATCTTTACTAATATTTTTTAGTCTAGGCTGGCCAGGTCTATTTTCATTTTTTCACTTAATACAATCTGAATAATAGGAATAATTGGCTTATTAAAAAATTAAAACTCTTGCATAATTATAGTGTTAATGACATTTCTTATGAAATTTTTGGACAACAATTTTGTTTCTATTTTAAAAAAAGGTAATAAATCTGCTTATTAAGCTATTCCTCTACATGTCTTTTCACCCTGAAGGTAATTTATTGAACAACATGTCAGTGTCTGTGAGTGCATTTACTGTATTTAACATCTTGCACAGTCCTTCTTTTCTTTTGGTAAAAAGTCCTCAACCTTCTTAGTGTTGTAATTATGTTTACTTCATTATTATTCCAGTTATGGTTGTGTATTCAGTGTTGGCTTAAGTTATTGATCAATGTGTCTACACACACACAGGTCTTCATGAAGATATAAATTAACTGTCAAGTGAAGAATTTGGGAAAGACTTCTGAGGAAGGCTAGCACTTCATTTTTTGTACTTTTCTCCTTAACACCTAAACTGAGTCATAGCAGAAAGCCTTTTTTGTCCTCGTCCTATGCCACATTCTTTTATCTTGCAGACATGCTTGTGCTGAGCCTTGGGCCTGTGCCCGCCCTCCTTGACTGCTTGCAAGGCTTGTGATCCTCCCACACCCAAGATTTGCAAGAGGTTCATCCTTTCTGCATCAAACCATGACAAGAGGAAAAAATAAGTGGAAAAAACAAGGTCCACAGGAAAACATTCTTACAGAACTCATGAAGTCCACTAAAAAGTGATGCCAAGTGTAGAAAATACCCCATAAATTACCAGCTTCAGGATTTGTAACTGTCTTTTATAATTTATCTTGATACATGTTTTATCTTCTCTCAGTTCTGCAATTAAATATCAGCAATATATTCATGTCAGGTCCTGGCAATGAAAACTTCATGACAAATTCTGGTAATTGATTTTCTAAGACACATCAACTTTTATGTAAGAAAACAGTTTAAATCTATTCTTTATCATAGCATTTAATAATGGTTCATCTATTTAATAATTGTTCACCAATTAAAAAATTGGTGAAGCAAGTCAGCTTTCTTGGTAGTTCAAATCAGAATGTTAAAAAAAAAATTAAGTTCTTTTTGTTACTGGAGCTTGTTTTATTCTAGATGTATGGAATGAAATGTAATTCTTGGTCCTAATGAACTTTGAATCCTTCACTGAGCTTAATCGATGGAGTATTTGAATTTATGTCAGAGAGTCTCGAGGTCTGTGACACTATTTTGGGTACCTCTGGTCTGTTTTAAATGAGCTCATAGGGAGCCTGCAATGGATGAAGAATTATTATTTCACTGTGCAAACTGAAGCAGCCCTGTATGCTCCGAGTTTGCTTGAGGCTAGATTAATTCAGATGAAAGGGGATGGTATTTCTAGTATTTCAGTAAGACTAATGGAGCTTTGAGTTGCTGCTCATCTTTTCTTGAGAAATTTGGGAGCTACAGGGAACATTATGACTATCTGATTGCACAGCTAAAATATTATAGATGCAGAATTTCCTGACATATTTTATCTTCCAGTCCAGTAACTTCTGGTGCATTTGGAACATGGGCGGCTCTAGCAAAGTTTTCATAAGCTTTTCAAAACTCCATTTCAAAATCTGAATTCAAGAATCAAATTTTAAACTCTCTCCGAATGATGACCATCTCACGAGAGGCCTTGAAACATCTTATCTATTTCCTGGTGATAATCGAGTACTTCAACACCTGTTTAATGATGGCAGGAAGCAAGTGCAGCCCTGGGTGATTTGTGCATTCAAGGGGCACAAGCTGAGCAAGTGACAGCAGCAGAGCAAGACTGGAGACTTTTAATTGCAATCCACTTTTCTGAAGGGTTTCATGAGGACACCTTGTTTTTGCCAAGCATAGAAAAGTGGACTAGGATAGGGCTACTCACCCTGAGAGGGAGGAAATACTTTTGCTCAGCTTCTCTAATGAGGCTCAGCTCTCATGAGTCAGGTGGTGGGTCCTCTCAGGGCCTTCCATTCACCATCATTTAGTCAGCAGCAGGTCCAAAGTTTTCTGTCTCTTACTGAGAAGTGCAGAGCTGCACTGAAGTGCAGGGTATGGTTAATGGTGCCCTTTTCTTTTCTCTTGTGTCATGAACATTTAAAGGATACCCTCTTCTGTTTTGTTTTGATTTTTTGTAACACAAGCATCATTTATTTAGGTCTTCACAGATTTGTGAAGTTTGTGACAATGACAGGATTATTTGCTGCATGTTCTTTTAATGTGACTAAGGCTCATGCAAGTGTGGAAACTTCCCACAACTGGAAGACAATAGGCAAACCCCTAAACTTTTATGGGTAAGACACATCCTTGAAGATCTGAGCAGAGGAAGCTTTAAACTCTTCATCATGGCTTCAAGAGATTCTGGTTGAAAGAAAAACACCTCTCTGTGGACAAAACAGTTGCAGAATCATGAAAAAGAGATCTCATTTTAAATAAAGCTTTATTCAGCAGATAGGGCTCATGAATCTTATTTGGACAAACTAGGAATCATATAACCACAGCATGAAATATGTATTAAACATGCTATATAAATTTGTAGTGTGTCTTCATCATGGTGCAATAAATGACAACAAGAGTAATTCGCCTAAGACACTCAACAGTAATTGAGTCAGCCTTCAGACCTTTTACAAGGAGTCAACATGCTTTGGGATGGGACAAGAGTAAACTGAAGTCCTGGGTTTGGGGTTTATTCCTGACTTTGCCCTGGCATGGAAGACAAGGTACAGATGGTTCTGCTGTTCTATTCATGCGTCTTCTGGGCAGATCTCAGTTGGGTCCTGCTGTCTGAGAGGGACCTAGCAGAACCCAGCCCTTGGTGAGTCAAATAACTTCAAGAGCAGGAAAAGAATCAGGGCTTTTTTTTTTTTCTCTCCCCTTCCTTCTATCTAACCAAAACCTCCATATTTATGTCCTGGGCTTTTTCTAAGGCAACCACTCTGTCTCAACATCCTCAGCATTGGAATTTTCAGTTGGGAATTGTAAAATTTAAAATTATTACTCAAGTTCTGGGAGTTTGCCAACTTTATTTTCTTCTATAACACTAGGCGGAAAAGGTTCTGTTGAAAAAACCTATCTACTCTCTTCCTGTAACCTATTTGTTAGTCATGTTTTGGTGATTGACTTTTGGGCACAATCCCAGGAATTTTTAAGGCAGTCTTTAATAACCACTAATATGTCTGCATACAAAACCAGATGATTATTATTCATGGGTGAGATTACGCAGAATTAAACTTTCCAAAACTGCAATGAACAGTTGCTTTCAGCTAGACATGAAAGTAAGCTGAATTTCCATTTGGTTTGCTTCTTGCTGAGCCTTCAAATTATAAAGTGAAGTAAAGCCAAAAGATTAATACAATGAAAACAAAGATTGGGAAATTAAATGACACGATGCAATTTTCTGCCTCATTGGGCTGGCACCAATAATATGCAAAGGAAAGCCTGCTTAGTGTTGGTTAGCTGCTGTATAAATGTGGCACAATCAGTCTCCTTCTCCAGGGAAGGTATTTTCTTGAATCATATAACCATTGACTCTTCCAATTACCAGAGACCCCATGAACAGCTTGAGGCCTATTTTTTTTTCTTTTTCTGTTCTGCTTTCTCGTATTACTCCTATTAGAGTTTACACAGGTACATGATTTCTCATTATCTCTAATATTTTAGAGACAGATAAGAAGAACATAGAAAAGAAAGAAGGGAAACCCTGCAGCCTTCTACCACCTCCATAATTAAATATTAATATTTCAGAAAATGTTACTTTAGGGAACCCATAATGGACCATGTGTTAATCATCTCTTTCAGTGTACTTTTAATCTATTACATATTCAGTCTGCAGTTAGGGTATTATAGGAAATAAATCATTGCTTATAACTGTCCAGGGGGAGGCATCATCCTCTAATCTTTGCATTAGTTACAACTATGTCCTCATTATTTAAAAAATTTAAGTAACATTTGAATATTCTGCTACATAGCTATGAGCCCAAGGACTGTTTCTTCCCAGCAGGCTTAGTTTGCTTCACTGCTAAGTTTACAAGACTTGTGTCCTTGGGAGGAAGGTTTTATTGTCTATGGGTACTCTGATGTTTCTGCAGGCAAACTCAGAACCCCATGGATGGCTTTGTGTCGTCCTGGTGTTTGTCCAAGCTGTGGGGCAGAGGGTGGCATTTCTTACAGTGCAACATCTAAGGAATAAACTCTCAGCTGCTGATCAGGAGGACTAGTGGAAGTCCCAGTTTTAATACTGATGTGGTGCATGACCCAAAGGAAGTTTATTTTGCCTTGGTTTAACCTTCTGTTTTTGTTTCTTTAGTAACTTTAAACCATAAACCTTGAGGAGTGGGACATGCTTCACAACTGGGTGGTTTGTACAACACCTCTGGGTCAAATCTCTTTCTACAGCAGCCCTGGCTTTACCACTTTTGTATGGAACAAAAGAAACACTTGAATTTTTTTTTTTTTTTTTTTCGGTTCTTGTACCTCCTGGGACAGAATGAGGTATGCATGAATTAACATTATCTTAGTATTCTCTTCACTACTGAAAACTTGAATCTTGATGTACTTAATGCTCTTACTATTCACTCCTGCGTGATTTTAGATTTAATTTTCTATTAATGTGATCATTATATGTGAGAGTGTGGCATTTGTCTGGGAATATTAACAGGCTTTGCAAAGCAGATCTGGTCAGGTAACAGAAGACCTATCAGCTGCAGGTGGGAAATATTTAACCTGAGGAAACTGTGCAGACGCATTAGCAAGAGTAACAACTTCCCACTGATCAGCCAGGTTGATGGGTTTGGTAGATTCTTTGTGGGGTGCTGCTGTTTACTGCAGATGATGTAGTAGCCTATATTATAGTAGATATACCTCTTCCTATCTATATATATTACAGAAGAAATAGTCTTACTCTCCTATTACTGCATCTTTTTGCCAGGATGTGTTATTATGACATTGAGTTTTTTTGTAATGGTTTTAGCAGCCTGACATTTTGTAGTGAAATTTCCACTATTTTTTGTCCACCACACTGTTTTGTCCAGTAATTTGCAGTTGTGGGTGTTACATCTTCTCTTAGATAGGGTTGTTCTTGCACTTTTAGCATCAGTACAAACAAAACTTCTCAAATTGGTTTGGTTATTGTACTAAACAGGAATATGGATTTCAATCCCTTTTCATATGCCTTGAGTAATGTCTACTCAGTTACTCAAATATGAGTTTTCAAGCATTCTGTTGCCCTGCAGTTAATACAAACTGCTTGTTCTGTGTATGAAATACTGTCCTTTGCAAATTTTTTGAATACATTTGGTATATACTGAAAGCTACTATTACAAATTAGCTTGCTGTACATGCCTGGTGAATATTCCTGTGGCCTGACTCATTGCAGTGCTGAGTAATGTGTTTCTAAGTTGAGTTACTTTGACAAAACGACTGCAATAATCAAGTATCAGCAGGCAGTGTTTCTGCCTATGTTCATATAAATCACATACCAATTGCTGCCAAGCTTCTATTAGGTGCATCATGAACTATCAGGGCTTCCTCCTTGCTCTTTTTTTTCTGATACTTTACATAAACAAAACAGTCTTGGAGAATTTTTGTTACCTGTAACATCTTTCTAGAAAATTCTTGTGCACTTCTTTGCCTTTTGTACAGTGCCACAACTTACTGTCCCTCACAGACTTCCTTCCAAATGACTGAAGGACATATTCTCTGGAATCCCTTGGGTTTTTTTCTGTAAACCACTTTGGACTTGTTCAAATCCCACATTCAGAGCCTGAATTATTTTTTACTCCAAATATCTCTGATGTCTCTGACATTCAGGTCTCCATGACTGCATTAAAAAGAAATCAGTGCTAACTACACACTGTGCTTCTCTTCCCATTTCTCTATTTCTTTTGGCAGATCATAAGCATGGGTGAACATCTGTCCTTTCTCTTTTATAAGCCATCATCCTGCTGCATGACAGGACAGCTGCTACAGGATTTTTTTCTATTTCTTTGACTTCTAAATCGAGTCACTAGAGTGTGATTGTCATCCTTTGTATTTTGGATGCTTTTGTCCATCTCCTTCACTACCAGTTGCTCTCTTCTATTCCTCAGACCTCATGAAAGTGTGGATGTTTCTCTCTATCTTTGTGTAAATACTAACAGAGAGTTCACAGCCTCAGCGTGGTTCAGTTCTTTCATGGATGATGGTGCTTTAAATCCTTGAATGTCTTCTCCTCAGAGGATTAGATCAGATCACTTCCCCTCTTCTAGCCTCATTCCCTTTTCTAAGATATAAAGTACTTCTAATGTATAGAAATGCTTTCCTCCTGACACAGTAAGGGAAGTAGGGAACACTCAGCTTCTCCCAGCAGATGAGAGTAGACTGTACCTGTTCCTTGGCACTGAACCCAGTCTTTGTGGAATTCTTGCAAGTCACATCTGGAAGGGTGGCTGTGGTACAATTTTCCCTGTTTTAGCTGTGTGTGGGTCCCAAAGGCCTTACACATTCAGATTGGCCCAGCATGGGTTTGATTTTTTATTACTTGTAGCAATCAGGCTAACCCATTCTGAGGATTCTTCCACCTTTCCAATTACACTTAATTATGCTGCATGCTGGAGCTGCTCTCCCACTTTGGTCATAATGCTCCTGACATGCACTGCTCTGCATGCACCACTAGCACTGCTTTCAGTGGGAGTTTGAGCTCTTCACTGTCTGTCCAAATGTCCCATGCCCTCCAATGTGTCAGTAAATCTCTTAATTTCCTCTGCCTTGAACTGGTCCTTCTGTGGGTTCCACCGTGTATTGCCAAGATTATTGATTTTTGCAACTTTCAGTCCCACTGATAAATCTTTATTTGGGTTTTTAATTTTTTTTTTCCCCTTTTGTGCTAATCTGAATGAAATCTAGATAGTTTCCCTTTAAAACTGTAGTCCCAGGCTATGTGTAGCAAATATCTCCTGTGTCCTGCTATTGCCATTCACATTCATACAGTGCTCAGGTCTAGAGTTTAGCTTGTCCTTTTTTCATTCTCTATCTGGGATATAATTTACTAATGCCTTTCTGGTAGTTTTCAGGGTTGGAAGCAGCTTTCCTGCACCCATTAAGATGCTTGTTTAGCTGTAGTTCCTCATTATCTCTTTTCTTACTCTATTTCATGGCTTTGTAGCCACTCTGCTTTGAAGGCCAGAGAGGTCATGCATGGACTGGTTCTGATGCTGTCCCTCCCCAGGCTGCCATCAGTGTTGCAAACAGGTGATATTGCCCCTTAAATGAAAAGTCCAACACCTTCCCACAGGAATGATAACTACAGCCCAGTTTTTCTGTAGAATGATTCTTCCCCTTCCTCAAACTCTCCTAAGCGAGTACTTTTCTTATACTGGTCTCCAGAGCTTTTTGACTTGTAATAGGTTTCCTTAGAGGAGATGTTTCTATTACTAACTTTTTATTCACTTAGCAGCAGAGCCTGCTGCTGGCTAGCAATTCCCTGTGGTTTTTATTCTGTCAGACCTCGTGTTCCTACAAGGAAAACTGCCTCTTTGTGCTGTTGGCACTGCCATCACTGTCCCAGACACAAGGGCCTGCCACCAACCAAGCAAATCAGGCCCAGGAAGAGAGCAAACATGGGCATTTTCAGCTCCTGTGCCTCATGCAGGTACATCTTTGAGTGTTATTCAGACTTCATAAAATCCCTCTGTGTGCTAAGATTACTCAGGTGGACATGAGGATCTGTAGCTAAATATGCCCAAGCAGCTTCAATGCTTGAAAGACCGAGTTTTTTGTCTTGTGATGTTTGTCTCGGGGTTTCCTGGATAGCAGAAGACTGAGAGGGAGAATGCTCATCTACTCTAATTGTAAACATATTTCCATAGCCTAAATAATCTTCACATTTACCTTATGACTCCTTACAACTGCTCTTAGCTGCTCTTGCATTTCAAATCCTCTGAAATTTGGTTCCTTGAGTAAACAGATAATTTCTTTTTTCAAAGCAGTTGTTACAGTGGGTGGGTACAGCAAAGACAGGAATTTCAATGTTTAAGTATCTGACTTTCTAGCCAGTGCAACCTTGATCAGTGACAAATACAAAATCCCTTTTCTTCATAGATTGACACATAATTAAGTGATAAATTAATTTTGTTTCACCAATTAAAATGGTGGCCTGAAATTTAATGAGGGTTCAATGGCAAGGCACTGTGACTGCTTTATGTCACTTTCCTAGAGCTGTAACAAGTAACTAGTTTACCATATGTTTTCCATTAGTGACCACAATAAAGGCTTTATAATGGCACAGTATAAAGTGACCACTAAAAGTGACTTGCAGCCAATTCTGTGATGGTGAATAGGGTTTAGCTTTAAAAGGACTAGTGTTGTTAACAACTAGAAAGTTTCTGTACTAAAATCAGGCTAGATAGGCTTCCCTGTAGTATACAGGGAGGCAGAACTACTGACAAGTGAGCATCAAAAGAATAGAGTGAAGAGATGTCTAAGCTCCCACAGGTGTGGTACTGGGAACCTTTCTGTTCTCTAGCATGGCTGGGCAAGCACCCAAACCTTGATTGGAAAGAAATGATTGGCTCCTCTGTTTAGATGAGAGGTCATAAGGCTGTTTCAGTAGTTAGGAGACTTGATTGGTTCTTAAAGTGACTGATCTGTTCCCACTCTTGGTTCTCCTTCCCCTACATTCAAGATCCCAGTGATCAGATCCCGTATTTACTTAGGAGCAGAAATGTGGAAAGCTGTGTTGGATTTGAATTCCCTAATGGCTAGATTGTGGTGTGGATCCTCCCCTGCTTACTCATCCAAGTCAGAGGGTATGATGTTTTGAACCTGATCTCTGATATCTGAACACACTTACAGTATGTGTCTTCCCCAAAGGGCTTGAGATTACTGGGCAAGAGATTTTGGTGAGTTCACTGGTAGGGTAATAAAAATAGCTGTGCCCTAGAAATTGTACAGTCAACATGTGACAATTATGGTGAAGATCTAAATTTTAGATTAGGTCACCTGAAACTTCAGTGAGGTCACCCAGATGCAACCTTAGACTTAACTTTTCTCTCTCCTGTGTGAGTGTTTCCCTGGAAAATATATGCCTGCTGGCATTTCAGACCCCTAAAGTGTCTCTGTCTTGGTGTGCCAGTAGTGTTGTTGGTTGCCTACCACTCAGGTGTACAGGCTCCAATCACCTGCTGAGTGGAGTGAGAACTGTTTTAGCCTCCTGCAATCAGACTTTGTTATAAGGTTAGAGCAAGTATATCTGAGTAAGAAGTGTTGGCACTAGCTAGTACAACTGAGTTCTTGTCTGAAATCAGCTAGGAGCTGCAGCTATTTATCCTCCTGTGTGGTTTCTCTTAAACATCCTCTGTTTTTTGCTCTCACTCTCTCCCTTAAAACAATTATCTGATGCCTTTTCCTGAACCATAACTGGTTGCCTTCTATTATTTCTAAATGTAATTCTTAGTGATATTCAACTTAATAACCCCCAGTGGTACCTGAAAAATTTACATTTATTTCCTGGCAGCTATTCATTATACTCTCACCTACTTTAACAGTTACAAATAATTTGCATGAAAAGCAATACTTTTAATGTTATTTTCCTCAATTCCTTGTGAGAAGTATGGGTCAGTAGTTTTCAAAAGTGTGAGAAATACTGATAACTGGAGATATATATTGCTTCTTATGCCATATCCTGCAGAATTCCACTAGAAGTAAATACATTAATACATGGTACAAGATGTTTCTATAAAATAGGCTTGGTTTTGGTTTAGTGCTGATCCTAACACAATTTTCTTTGTCTTCAGCAGATGGTCAATGTTTATTAACAACCATTCCAGCTATAGATGTTCAGTTTAGCATTTCAAATGTCTGAACTCACTCTCAGTATGACATCATCAAGATTTTTAGAAATTTTCTTGCTGGGGTGAAGGGGGAAAAAAACCTCCCATATGAAGATGTCTTTTTTTTTTTTTTGCTTCCATCTTGGAATATATAAATATATATATAGAGAGGATGGACTTGCAACTGAATCCGGTTAGGACTGGATAATATTTTTCCCTGATTAATTCTGTCAGTTGAAGCATCATCACATTTGTATAGCTGGTGCTGGTACCTTGCAGTGAGTGTGAGTGTGTTGAAGTTGTTTGTCTTCAGTGATGGCATTTCACTGCTAGGCAGTTCTGAATCCCCCGCTGAAGTGTCTGATTGGACTTTTCTGATGTTGAAGCAGACACCTGTGAAAATAACAATGAAAAGCATAAAGAAGTTCCTGATTGCAGGATAGGAGGATTGAGGGCTTTTAAAATTATCTTCACTGTAGCTGGAAAGCAATAAAGAATTTAGGCGGTATGTCCATTTTAAGTATAGACATTTCTTTATCTTCAAGAACCAAGGCAGTGTCAATTTATATGCAAACATATCCTGCAATTACTTTGAATGTAAATATGCTATGGGGCTTTTGAAAAATGGTGACCCTGGCTTGTACATATTCTCCCCTTTCATGGGACAACTGTAATAAATCCTTTTTTGACATAAAATCCTGTATCACTCTCTTTGCCCAAAGCTTAAAAAAAAAAAAAAAAGAGGTGAAAACATAATGATCAGGGCAACCTTGTCCTGAATCCTAATGGCTTTCTGATGAGGTAAACAATGACTCTTAATTAGAAGCTAAAATTTTTAATTAAGATGATTCTTCAGTAATTATCTCAGTTGTCTGCTTCACTGGATTTTAATGAAAAAGATTGATTAGGTATAAAACCAGTAGCATAATTAAACATTCAGGGTCTACATTGGTTATTGAGGTGAAAGTAATGTGATTAACTTCAAAGTGCATTTTTCAACAAATGGTCTGAGACAGTGAAGCCCATTTCAGGTGTCATGCTGCCCTATTCCAGCTCCCTCCTTCTCACCCATGCTTCACAAAGTGAATATGCAGAACATCATTTTTGGGTAATAGTTATGTTGTGTGACAGATTATAATGGCATGCTTTTAGCTAAAACTGTCACAGTGGTTATGAATTCCACATGACAAGGGTTTTTAGTAAATGGACTGGAACTTGTCACACAAGATTTCAGACCCAAGAGTAGATTTGTTTTTTGTTCTTATGAGAGGTGTGAAATAATTAGTTCAGCAGTTCTGTTTTTACATGTGCTCAGAACGCCCCATTCTCTCCAACTGGAGAGAAATGCCTTTCTGGGGTTGGTGTTACTACAAGGACAGTGCCAATCACCAATCTTATTTCTGCTTCCTTTACTCTCACTGAATAACCCCTTACCTCATGAACAATGCCTCTGAAAACATGAGTAAAAGCTTATTGAAGTGCAAAATTTGTTCTGAAGGATAAATGGCTGCCGTACTTCTGTTTGTGATTTTATAGCCTTACTACATCAGGAGAAACTGTGTGTAGAATCCTGTTAGCTAATCATGGTTAAACCTTGTAGCTCAGTATAACTATGAGGCAAACTGGTGATTTCTCTTTTTTTTTTTTTTTTTTTTTTTTTTTTAGGGAGTTGTTGCCATTACAGCTGGAAAGAAAGGTGTCTGTACTGAGGAACTGACCTTTAGAAAATTTTGAAATCAGACTTGCAAACTTGCAGATGTAGTTATGATCTCAGTGAGAGAAGAGCAGCTATAGACATATATGGAGGTGTGCTGGTTGCCTGGTTTCCTTTTTGCTCCGCAAGACAGAATTCAAAAGTCCTATCTGCTGTTCAGGGAGTCTCCTAAAGCCTTTGTCATGGATCAATCTGTTTGGAATCATCCAACAGTGTTAAGCTTCTTGCCAGTTACCAGAAGGAGAAATTGTGGTAGAAGTGCCAAAAAAGTCTCTATTTACAGCCGTTCCAATGAAGGACTGCCTTGCATTGGTTCATATTCAGGTTTATTTTCCCACTGTGAAGGCTAAAGATATTTTCTTATGACTGCACTGGTGCATCAGAGAACAAGACTTTGAACCACAGGATTAATTCTCCTGCTTTTTCACTACACCAGCCCACATCAATTACTGTTAGACTTAATTCTTTTCTCAAGTTCTTCAGCTAATGAAGAAGACAGAAAATTACATTTCACACTTTCCCCATTAGTTGTTGGAATATTTTCCTCAGTGCTAAACAGTCGTAGTTAATCATTAGCCACATTAGCAAAAGGGGTAACACATCTTTTTCTGTTGATTGCCCAGACCATCAGAGTTAATGTGAAAGCATCATGATGGAAGAGCTTGTGGTTTTTATGAGTTCTTGTGCTTAGTCTTCCATGGCATACAGGAATATTCCCCAATTACATGGTTCTACCTAGATAGGCACAAAAGGAATTCTGCCCTGTCCCCTATTTTCCCCAACTTTGAGAATGTATTTTTAAGAGACCTTTAAAAAAATTATATTCTTTGTTTCTGTGGTATCCTGAGTGGAGAAGACTTGGAAAAATGCCTATCTATCTTACCCATATGGAGAGAAAGGGGAATTCCTGCAAGGACAATTCTTAGTCTTAACCAGCAGAAAATCCAACGAACAAATAAATGCACTTCTGTGGCTTTCCCTGTTGTAATGGAACTATTTATAACGAATCAAATATGCTAGTATATGTCCTCTCTGCTTGGGCTGCATTGAATTTGTTCATATTCTTTTTACTTGATGTTTCCTCCATGTTTGGAAGGTCAGTAGCTCTTCTCTGTTTACCTGACAAACCTGGGAGCACAGAGCTGTGAGAAAGCCTGCACATAGTTTGTGGAAAACACTACATGCCAGGTACAACTACCAGTGTCCACAGCAAGAAAAGAATAACTCATTGGAGATATTTCTTTTACAAACAGGCCAGCTTGTTAAAGGAAGATCTCTCCATAGCCCTGGGGCCACTCAGAACAGTTGGAGGTAGCCATGCATTGTCTGTGGGTGACAATCCCTTTCCACCCTGTTTGGAGCTGGTGGATGTAATTTCTTTCTCCCATGTAATCCAACTGACACAATCCCCAGATATTTTGGTTCATTTTCTCAAAGACACTGTTTTACTTCTTACTTGGGGTGCCAATCTAACTAATAAGTAGAAGTCCAGATTTTTTCATGAGTGTTTTAACCACTATCCCTTGGAGAGCTGAGCTAACCAAACAAAAGACTGGAAAGAAAATAATCCAGTGTTTGGTCGTGTAGCTGCTCTAATTTTCTGTTGAAGAGCGTGTTGTGTGGCTAAAAGAGACCAGGGTATACAGTTTTGTGTATACTGGATTAATCAGGGCCTGAAATCTGTTGCTGCCCAGCTTCCTGGAACGCATTTGTCACAGCAGTCTTTTGAAATCAATTGAAATGTATCTTTTCCTCCTGCTAACTGACATGATAGATTGGTAATAATCAAACACCATTTGTGCTATGTCAGTCTAGCTTTTCTGTCATGAGTGATTGAATATCCTTTAAATACCATTGTGGCATTGCTCCTGAATTGAAACCTAATGAGAAAACTTTATAAATGGACTAAAGTCATGTTTCCAACTCCCAGTGGGGCACTCAGTGCAGACACACCTTGCTTTATCTCTGTGCTTTAACAGGGATTATTTAACAGGCTGCTCCCACAAACTATCAAGCCAAATACAGAGTGTACATGCAGTATTTTAATTAATGTTTAATGATTCTTTTCTGATCAGTCTTAAAATCCTCTCTGTGCAAGTCATTATAGGTAATTCTGTAGCTGTAACAAGATCATTTGATAATAAGGCTGATAAAGAAAAGCAATTACTTAAATATCAGCAGCTTAATATCAGTAATGACTATCTTCTTCTTGTTCAGGCTTTGTGTAAATGTGTTAATACAGTGTAATTTTAATACTAATTTTTATGACATTGCAATCGAGCATAAACACAAGTAGAGTGGAGATTTCCCAAGGGAGAGGGATTTTCAAAATTTGGTTCCTCCTAGTTCTTGACTCCAGTTGATGGCAAGAATGAGGTAACCCATGAATATTCATAATTTACATGGTCACCATAATTTTTAGTGAGTAGCAATTTTTCTTGCTCAGTCTGGTCAAATCAGCATGAGGCTCTGTTGTATGCTTTGCCATGGTTTCTAGCTCACAGGGAGAAATAGTTTATTTGTGGAACTCTCTGCTCAGGGCTACGTCTGTGCATGCAACAGGGAGCAGCTTCAATAATTTTGATGGACTGTAATGTTTTTCTCTGAAACCACATAAGTTAGAATCTACTTATAACTGATTTGTACTTTGGTAAGAACTCTTCTCATTTATAAGAAAAGTACTAAAATTTTGCAACACAAGTGGAGGAATCTTCTCTCTCTGGGACATTTGAAGCCAAAGCACATGCACTTACACTCTTTGTGGCTGGATCAGTGCCTTGTGCTAATGCTACAGACTTTGACCTTGCAATGTACATGGAACTGGGAGGTAACTACTTTTCCTCCAGACTAACAAAAAATATTAATCTTCAAATAATATTAACTGACTTGAAGGACTGTGATTTTCAGGAACACAGAAATGGCAAAATGATGTTGTGCTTGTTTGGGCTGGGGTAGAGTAGCTGTTATGGGGCTGTGCTCTGGTTTTGTGCTGAAAATGGTGTTGATAACAAGGGTGTTTTCACTATTACACAGAATCATGGACTTTTCTGCTTCTCACCCCACCAGAGAGAGGGCTGGGGGTACACAATATGTTGGACAACTGACTGCTGAACCCAGCTGATCAGAGGAACATTCCATACCTTACAGCACTGTGTTCAGCTATAACATGGCTACGAGAAGTTTTTCAGGGCTGCTATGGTACAGGAACTATTTGGGATTGGCTAGAGGTAAGCAACTGGGTTTTTGCCCGTCATATTTTTTATCATATATTTTTTCCTTTTTCTTTCTTTTCCTTATTAAGCTGTCTTTATCTCAGCCCATGTGTTTTATACCTTTTGCTCTTTTGGTTCTTTTTCCCATCTCACTGTGGAGGAGTGAGTGAGGCTTAACTGTCTACTGGGGTCAAATTACAATTACTATAAAGAAAAAATGTCACCAAAACTTTTTAGAAATTTTTTTTTCTTTTTTTCTCCAAAATGTGACCCCCCCTGACTGGTCCTGGCTCTTCACTGGTGACCCTGGGGCTGAATTAGAGTTTGCATTATATGCCTTGAATGTTTCTGAAAACTGGAGCCTATCCAAGTCAACTAGAAGACAAATCTCAATTACAAAGGTAATGAAGTGTGAGAAGAGGAGGGGAAGTAGCTCCTTCTTTATTTGCAAAATAAAGCTGAGCTGAAGATGACACAGAGCGCATACGCCCCAGACCAGAGGGGTGAAAGTGTGGTAGGGAGCAGAAGGGGGAATGATGGTTGAAGTTCTCTGTGTGAGGGAGCAGAGCTCCACTCTGAGGCTTGGCATCCACCCCACATTGCTGTTGAATGCAGGAATCATGCCTCTGTGCCAGGTTTGGCTCGTGCAGGGATAACTGTGCTGCTTTAGGAGGCAGGGTATTCAATCTTCACACTGGTTCAGAGGTCCATGGCAGATCGAGAGAAGGTGGCACGGAGCTCAGCTCTGCTTCCACTGACTTGAAGCAGGGCAGGTGAAATGATCTTCAGTCAGGCTTTTATCTGTGGGACATAATGCTCTCCTTTTAAAAGGAGAACAGTTTTTCCTCCTTTTAGCCAGGTATATATTGGCATATATGTAACCATAGCAACTATGCCTGGGAAAACTGAGATTTAGGGGTTTTTAAATTGCCTTCAGCATAAGTTTAACAATGAAACTTGAAAGCAGACAATATAGCTCATGGAGAAACAGATTATAAAAATGAAAGGAAATTTTATTGCTAAACTTACTCAAGCCAAAGAAATGTTCTAATAAGTGAAAGAATAGCTTACCTCCCTTAAACAAGCATTTTTACATCTCATTAACATTTCAGCTTTACCTCCAGGCAAACTATCATGTTTTTGTGATAAAATTGATGTCTACTGTCATTTAGTCAGAGTAACTATTTTTAAATATGGGTTCTTAATACATGCTGAGTTCACACGAGCCCAGCTGAGCTTTGTTCAGCTGAGTGTTGACTGCACGGCTTATGGATATAAACAAAGACTCCTTCAATTGTATTGTTTACCCTGCCTTGAATCCCACTGCCTGTGCCTGAACAAGTGTCTGAGTCAACATTTAGAAAGCAACACACAAATGTGATCCTCTGTTTTTTGTACCTGACCTGGAGCCCAGGAGAGATGTACAAAGCAATGGACACCCTCTGGAGCGGTGGATGTGGACAGGCTTCTGCTACACATGAGGAAATGGCAGATGTGTGCTGTTAAGATTAAGGAACCCCAAATCACCTGCAGTTGTTTGCTTTTGGAAATATAAAGTTGAGGCACCTTAAATCACTTGGGTGATTTTGGGAATTCAGGCTCTAGGAAATGAAGCTGTTTATTGCACACTAGTCATATAATACTTCCTGGAAAGTGAGTGATAGGAAACAAAAATGTTATGTCTTACTTTATCAAAAGCTTGAGAAGATCTTCAAGATAATGAATAGATGAATTAAAATTGGAAAACCTTGAATGTATGCCACATATTCCCACTCCTTGTTTAGAAGACTTTTTTTTTTTTCATGAAAATAAATGAATCTTTATCTCCACAGAGGACTTTTGCACATAAAAAAGAACAATGTAGCTGCTTAGGACTTCCATCTGTCAGAAACAAGGCTTTAAAAAAAAAATTAGTAATGCAGAGGCATGCCACACATATAGGCCTACTGGAAATGAAAGGCTTTCTTACTGCTTTGTTAGTTTCAAGTGTAAGCTCACTGCTTTAACCAGAGCACCATCCAGGTGCTCAGAAATACAGATCAGGGGCCTGATGCTGGGAGGAGGAAGAGCACACATCAATATTATGGCTGTCAGGTGATGAGAGAGACCTCCTTGTCCTGATACCTACTGTACCATTTGGGGATCTGGGGGTGTTGGATGCTGAAATCAGACTGAAATCTGCTCATCTCTGCTGCATGGCTGAGGGGCTGGAGTGCCCTCGGAGAGGGAAAGAGCTGTGATAATGTTGTGGTTTAAGGCATCGGGCAACCTGTGAAGGAAGAGATAATACTTTAACTAACTGATACTAGTAGAAAGCAAGCAGAGAAAAGTAACTCTTTCTCTCAAATGTAAATCAGGGTTTTAGAAAATAGTAGGCTCAGAAATGAATCACTGGCTATCTAGAATAGAGTCTTAAAGGAAGCTCACAGTTCTCAGCTAATCTGATCACCCATCCTTGGTGTCAATGCTTGGCAGAAGAGTGGATTTGTTGGTAAAATACTTCAGGGTTTGCCCTCTCTAGATGAGGAATTTGCATGTTAGTGTCAAGAAAGTCATGCTAATTTAAACTTAATCAGCCATAATTTTGACAGTTGTTTAAAGTTTTTAAAAATTACAGTAATAAATAAAAAACTTGTAATCAGATTTTAAATATATTAATTTTAGTATTTAATAGTGGTTGTAGTTGTAAAGTAAAATTAGGTTTGTGAATAGAATACCCTAAATTTCTTTGTGATGTGAAACATCAAGTATTTTTAAATTGTATTTTTTAATTCTCAGATGGCTAAAGCTAAAGGCTGTTTCTTTCACTACACTGAGAACTGGAGAGTAGACTGCTTCATCCAGGTCTGGAGCCATCAACACAGGAAAGATATGACCTGATGGAGGTCCAGAGGATGGACATGGAGATGATCAGGGGTCTGGAGCACCTCTCCTATGAGGACAGGTCGAGAGAGTTGGGGTTATTCTGTCTGGAGAAGAGGTGGCACAGGGGCAGAGCTTACAGGAACCTTCCAGTACATAAAGGGGGGCCTACAGAAAGGAAGTGATAAAGACAGAAAGATGAGGACAGAGTTTTTAGTAGGACATTTTGTGACAGGACAAATGATTTTGTATTAAAAGAGGATAGATTCAGACTAGATAGAAGAAAGGACATTTTTACAGTGAGAATGGTGGAACCCTGGACCAGCTTGCCCAGAGAAGCTGCAGATCCCTGTGAATATCTAAGGTCAGATTGGATGGGGCTTTGAGAAACCTGATCTAGTTGAAAATATCCCTGCTCATTGCAGGGGGTTGGGCTAGATAACCTCCAAAGGTCCCTGCCAACCCAAACCATTCTATGAATCTATTCTCTACAGATCCAGAGTAGAAATCATGACCAGTAGTTAGATTTCAAGTACAAGAATAATTTTAATTGTAGGAAAGCACTCAAACATGAAACATTAATTTCCTTACTTTGCCTGTTGTATCTGTCCTGTCCAAGGGCACAAGGCAACTGTGGAGTTAGAATGCACCATTTAGTTTGGTACCAAGGTAATTCTCAAGGAAGTGAAAGATGGCACAGATGGAATAGTGGAGTGCTGTGTTGCTGTAGCTGAGCAGCAGCTGTTCAAATTTTGGAGTATAAAATCTTATAGATCCGGAAAGCAACCAGTATGGTCCCAAAGGAAATGGGAAACCTCCTGATTTATGTGATATATTTCAGAATGGAGGGGAAAATGGTAAATCTTTGATGCATTGTACTTCATCTGTGATACTCGAGCACTTTGCTTTGATAGCTTTGAAAATGGATCTTGGAACGGAATTCTGGACACCTGCCTTTGATTATTGCATTTTAACATTTATTCCTTCACTCTGTGGACAAATAGGTTAAAATTTTGTCATATTTTGGCCTCCTTTCACCTTCTAATTGTCACTCAGGATGACGCCAGGCAGCGCTGGACCTACAGTAGTCCTGTCCCACTTCTGTGGGACCACAGTCCCCCGGGAGCTCCTTGCTCCTGTTCGCCCTTAGGAGCTTTGCTGCTGCTTGCCCTAGGCAGCTGGGGACAGCAAAAAGAGAAGCTTCAGCAGGAACTGAGTGCACACAATGTAAGTTGCATGTCAAAAGCTGGTCATGAGCTGTTTGCTTAACATATCCAGTTATTTGTTGGGTACTTTTGGAAAAAGATATTCTCTCTTGTATAGGAGGACAGCTATGTAACAGAATAGGACTTTTAACTCATTTCATGCAGGGCCTTATGGAAGTCTAAACTGTCTAAGAAATGTTTAGTACTTGATGAAATCTGCCAATAATAAATATATTTGTTGATTTTTGAAGAGAACTGAGTTATAAATATTGAAGCAACAAGTGAAGAAAAACATGAAAACATGATTTCATAAGGTTAAATCCTTTTCCCATTAGGGACTAATATTTTTGATGTGATTCATTGTCTCTTTTTCACAGAGTATCTGTGCTGACATATTTTGAATAATATACCTAGGGAGTGAAAAATAACATCAGATAGGAAATCAATAGGAACATTTATTCTTATTGCTCATGTCAGCTATTGTTTAAGGGACATTAAAATGACTGTAGTGATTATACAACAGCAGTTGTTCTCAGACCATTTTCAGTAGTGTCACATTTTCGTGAGTGATGCTTACTAATATTTTCTTACTTTGTTCCTCAAGAGAATGAATGAGAGAGGATAAACATTGATTCCTAATTTGGGTAACTGAGTGAATAGGCTGAAGAGGGATGAATATGGTCAGAATAAATTATTCCAAGGGCTTATTCCAAAAAGCTTTGATTCTTGAAAGACCCTAAAGTATAAATTCATCAAGGCCACAAAATGTCCCTGGCTCTCCTCTAAGATGATCCAGTTAGCTGAAGTCTCTAAATGTGGATATCTCACTTTTTGGATTTCCATGAGGCTGTGCTAGCCAAGCAACAACTCCCAAGGAATATTCTTGCTTCTGAAACATCCAGTTAAGTTACGACATTATGAATGCAAATCTGGGAAACATCATGCCAGTGACTCATGATGTCATTGCTAGCTGAATGATGAAAAGTGTCAACCTGAAGACCTGGCCAAAAAACTAAGAATGTTTGTGTTTCTTGCGCTGATCAAGTGCACATGCTAGAAAGAACTTTTAGCCCTATGGTTGCCCAAATCTCTGGAGATGCTGAGTGGTGGAGGCACTTACCATACCAGACTTTGATTTGGATGGTCCCCAAGTCACTTTGATTCTAAGGAGGCCGTCAGAAAGGATTTCATGCCAAGTAGTCTGCCACTGGCAGCACATTTACATGTGGAACCAATGACTGAACCATAAAAAGTAATGTGAAGAATAGCTGCCACTGTGTGATTTAAAACTCCCTAGGCAGAACAGAAGGAGATCAGTGAAGCCAAGAAAAGTGTCTCTGGAAAGATAGCAGCAAGAATATTTCAGCTGAAGTAGAAAAAGCAAGGTCTGAGGTAGAGGTTCACGTGTTACCCGACTCAGAGATCTAGATACTGTAAAAGGTGACAGCAATAAAGACCCTGTGGTCATTTTGAATGTAAAGAAACTGAATCTGCATGGATTTCTTACAGTAGGGCCTCCGATTTCCAAAGACTTCCCAGATATTTGGCCAGAAAACTCTTGATGTCTTCTAAATGTGGACTACAAAATTTCTTATCACTGCACAATGATACTCTATTTAAATAAATTGCCTCTGTCAGAGGGCAGACTCTCTGTTTCAGGAATGACTTCACGGGCCTGATTTCTTGCTTTGCCAACCAATTTGGTGGAGCTGCAATTCCTTTTGATTATTTTTTCTTGAAAGCTGGGTATTAGTGTAAAATTACAGCAGCTCTTATAACTAGATTGTAAAGTTTTAGTACATTTAGAATTATATTTATTGTTGTGTTATTTAGTCCTATAATTAATATTCTTTGAGAAATCTTGCATATTGAGAATTGCATATTGAGTTGTGGGGATTTGCAGACTGAATGTGTTTGATTAGAGAGTTGTAAAGTATCTCAATATTTATGAGATATATGAATATATAAAACATATTCCAATATTATTGGAGCCTGAAATTCAAATGACTGTGAATTTTTACAATGGGCAGATTTTCAAAAACGCCTGAATGATTTGCCTGGCCAAAGTTACATCAGATGTGAGTGTGGGGATAATCAGGACTTTCACTGCATACTCATTTAGGTTCAAATCCTGATACTAACAGCTGTGGAGGTCTGTGTTGCAGCCTTGTTCTCAAATTGTGTTTTCCTTTGCTTCCCTGGATATTTAAGAATCACCTCCAGCTCCTTGTTGCTGATAGGTAGTTAGAAGTTAGAACACTTGAAGAATTAATTGATTGCTTCCAGAATAATCATTCCTTGTACTTACACAGCTGCACAAAATTTACATACTGTAGATTCAGAGGAGTTATGGTGTCCTGGAGTTCTGTAAAATGGCTAAATATAGTAAATGAGCATCCCAACACTCTCATTAGAATTGAAAAAGCTTAAAAGTCCAAAGTTCATTCTTTGGAAATCTCAAATGTGAGTAAATACAATTGCAGTGTTCCTGGAGATACTTTAGATATTGCTGTGGGATGAAAGATAAACATTATGTCAGTAAAACCCCTGGGGTCCTTTCTAGGAAAAACAACCACCAAGATTTGTCTTCTCTCTGTCACATAAACTTTTTTTACTTTTATGTATATGTTAGATGGCTGAATTCCCAGAGGATTTGGCAATGATTAGTTTGGTTGGCCTCCACTTTTTATACTTTTTTAAAAAAAATCAATTGATTCTTATGGCATGCAGCACTTTTTCTGGGATGATTTCAAAGTCCAAAACTCTTTGTTTAACATGTTCCATTTCACAGCTGACACACAACTGCATTGCTTTATTCTGTTCTCTCAGTGACCATAAACCCAGAGCAGCCATACCATAATTTCTGAAATACTGGCAAACTTTATCTTGAGATAGAGAATTTTTGAATGGGAAAATATAAACTTTGTGATACACTCTGGGTAAGAACTCATTCTAAAATAAATAGCCTTTTTTCTTTTTCTTCCCAGTTGTCAGTGCTTGGAGGGGTGGAAGTGACAGAAACCTGATTGTGTAAAGGCAGTACTCCAGGCCTGAATTAATATTAATGGTCATAATGGAATTAAGAGATTTTGCAAGGTCATTAAAATCCTGCTCAACTCCTTGTGATGAAGAACTCAGAATAATACTACTAGACAGACAAACCATGCACAGGTGGCTTGAAGGTTGTTGCTCATCTCAGCCTCCATCTCTTCCTGCCATTTGGAGGGAAAATCTCATTCTCCTTTAACTGCAAGTGAAGTGCTGCACTTCCCTAAATCTCCAGCCCTTGTATTTGTTATAAACTCTGCATGGTAAGGG
This sequence comes from Polioptila caerulea, assembly GCA_013397295.1. NCBI lineage: Eukaryota > Metazoa > Chordata > Aves > Passeriformes > Certhiidae > Polioptila > Polioptila caerulea. The sequence goes on from VYXF01011906.1 coordinate 1,525,741, forward strand.
CTTGCTTGTGATCTAAACCACAGGAAGTTTTCCATTGTTTCAGCTGAGGCAAAAGTCATGTTTGTTTTATGCAGCTGAGATGCTCTAAAATTCAAAGTTAATCTGTTTACCTGAGTTTCAACCTGTAATATGGTTATAATGTTTTGAAAGTGTTAATGTGTGAAAGCTTACAGTTTTTACAAGTAATTTTAATGATGTTTAAAAGATTGGAGATTAAAGATACGTGTATTGACAAAGCCCAATCTTTATATCAGTAAAATGCAGAAAAATGACAAAAATATATTTTATGATATAGTTTAAAATATAGTCAAAATATAATTTATGATAGTATAATCAATTCAACATGATTGCATATGCTTCATGGTTTTCCCCCCCCAATTCTAATACAATGCACTAAAAAACAACTTTCTTAAATGAAGACATGATACAATCAATCCAAAAGTTGTCTCATACTTGGGCATTGAGAAAAATCAGGGCTGAAAGAGTTGCTGAGAACGGAAAGAATTGTTTTTGTCTCTCAAACACTACAATAACTTCATTAGTGAGACAAACAAATAAAGGGGGAGATTTTTTTGAAATTCCAGACTGTACTTGTGCCCTAAGATGATCCTGCTTGAGCAGGGAGGTTGGACCAGATGACCCACGGTGGTCCCCTCCAGCCAAGCAGGAGTGCACATCTCCCTCCAACATATTTCTCAGCTTGCTTATAACAGTGGTTTGTGTGAATGGTGGCAGAGTTGTTAATTAGAGACCTGCAGAATTACCAGAGGTGCTTGAAGGATGCCAGCAGCACTGCTTCCTTCAGCAGGGTGCAAAGGATTTACCCTGCAAGGGTCCGTGGCTGGGTAGCTCTGTGAAACCATCTGTATCCCTCCCAAGGCCTGTGCTCTGACGGGGTCCCAGAGGATAAAATGGAAAACCCACGCCTGTGATGACACTTTGTTTCAGGTACTTCTGAGCAGAGGTAAAGTAACCCATCTAATCAGGGGTTCTCAGACTGAAGCTGCACAGCCTGATATTCCTTCCCATGTACTATCCAACTGCCATGGAATAAAAATGGTGAATGCAATCTCATTAGCCTAATTAGCATAGCCTAGGCCAAGAGATGCATCTATAATCTGAGAAGAATCAATGGATTTACAAAATACCTTTCTCCTTTCAGTGACCAAAGTCCAGCTCTTCAAACATTTTGTTACTTTCTGTGCTAAGACAACACCTTTTTCTGCCAGGAAAAAGGCACAACACTGTGATGTGAGGGTGGAAAATTAAGCACTACAAATATGGCAAGGTGTTTGGAGGAGATCAGACAGACTCATTTTCATTAAAATTGGTGTTTGTTTGCATGAAACAGTGAAGCCACTATGAATGAACATTTTCCAAGATACCAGTCTGCTAATAAACTGCGAAAAGACACTGAAATTCATCTATTCATCTTTTATTAATAGCTTCATAACCAGGCATAGTGACTCTCCCTCCCTTCCTTTGTGGAGAATATTAACTGATGGGAGTTTTGACACTTTTCTTGTTTGTTCTTTATAGGCCATTTAAAAACAAAGACTTTAAAAAGGGATCAGTTGTAGTGGCTTACATAGACAGGTACTCAAAGGCACAGAGAGAATAAGATTTTATGCCCTGGTACATATATATCATGTAGTTTTCTGAAGACTTGGAACAGCTGGAAGGAAATAGAGATCATTAGATAGGAATCTCTTTTCAGACTATCAATAGTCTGTCTTCTTTTTATTCATATAACTGGTATTAACCTCTTTTTAGTATTTCCCTCTTTTGCTTGCCTACCAAGACAAATTGGATCAAATATTTGTTTTTCTTTTATTTGAATTATTTCATTATTCACCAAAGAGGTGTTTGGCAGGGTGGGTAAGCAGAAGAATAATGAAATGAGTTGAGAAAGTTTAATAAACATAAATAAAATTTGAAAACAACAGCTTAAGGTTTTTGAGCCTTTGATGACCCTTTGATTACTTCCATTTGTCACTCCTATGTGTAAGTACTTACTCCTGTGTAAGTATGTGGTAGAGGGAGTGAGCAGAATAAAATTTGCCATAAACAAGAAGGGAAAATCAGAAAGAGGTAGAATTGGACTTGACCACTTGAGTGAAGAAACACCTTTTTTTGTAACTCATATTTGGCAAATGCATCTGTTGACAAAACAGGCTGAAATATATCCTTCTACATTTGAAAGCTTGCTGGCTTTTGAAGCTGAATAAAATGGCACCAGGTTGGTTTTGCAGGGGTGCTCCTTCCCATGGGAGACTTGACTTGTTACTCCTCCAGGTGGAAGCTGTGGCTCTGGAGGGGTCTCTGGCTCCTGGACCCTACAGGCATGCTCTGGTTATATTTTGAGAAGGTTTGGTTTAGAATGAAGGAGTTACCTGTAATTTGAAGATCCACTACATTATGCTGTAAAGATGGTATTTTGTGAGAGGGAACACACTCTGAGGCCACACAAACTAAAATAATGCCAACAATGAGAAAGTAAGACAGAGAAAATTAGTACTGTTACCAGGAAATCCTAGCCAAGGGGACCAGCTGTTGGGTGCTACTGGATTCAGGAGCCTCCCTTTCCTCAGCATAATGCTTCTGGGAAGCCTGTACTCCAACATCTCCTGCTCCTACTGGAGACACCTGTTTGTGTGTATTAGCTTAAAGATAGAAATATGGGTGTCTTTCAATGGTGGCTGGGATTCTGTTTCATAATTACATATGTTCTCTTGAAAAATTTTTAAAATTCTTTTAAAATTCCTATTGCTTTTAAAATTTCTATAATGATGGCTAAACCCCCAAATATCATGACAGGAGGGTTGTTGTACAGTCTTTTTGCTTGCCACCTCTAGTCTACATTTCAGATATGTGCTAATGCTTCCACTTCCCGGAAGAAGTAAAAAGAGTAAGTATTTGTTGAACCTGATGCCTCAGGTTTTCCTGGTTGTTGCATCCCTGTCCCTTCCCTCCAACAAAGTCTTTGCCCAAGGGCCAGCAATTTTCTTTTCTTGTGCTTTTGTTGATTATATTTGAATTACTGAAACTTTGCACGCTTTTTTATATTTGTTTTTTTTCTTTTTCTTTTTTCTTCTTTCAGAAGACTGGCCTATCTTTTGCTTGTGCAGTTTCTCCCCATAAAAATTAATCCTTCCTTTTGTGGGAATACAGGTGAGTTGAAGGTTCTAACTGGAGCATTCAAATCACTGCAATTTAAAAATTGCCAGATTGAGGGTGACCTTCCAACAGAAGGTGTAAAAGTTTCATTTTTCTAGCATGTTTTTTAAAAGAATTCAAGCCAAGAGCATCCACAGGCAAACTCATTTTTCTCCTTCCATCTTCCAGGGAAAGCTGATTTGATATTTTGTGAGAGCTACATATATTGACAAACAGAGACCACAATCTTCTTTATTAATAACTGCAAGGTTGTGGTGTGAAAATTTGTCTCAGTCTTCAAAGCACTGCAAATATATTCCTGCACGGCAAGCCTGAAATTGTAGTAATACTGTTTTCTATTACATTGTAAATTGACCTTCTAAAATATAAAGGCAGCACAAGAGGACAGCCTGGATAGTACTACAGTTGCTTCTTGGATTTTTCAGAGACTTGGTACTTCCCACCTTTGACCTTGTGAATTTTGCAGATAATAAAGAAATAATAAATACTTTGTGCAGCTTAAGTTCAGAGTAGGTTAGATCAAAACTAAAAGGGGACTGTGACAAACTGTAGCTGAATTTTAAATGAGTATAAGACTATTATGACTACTGATGTCTTGAATCCTAAGTTCTATATTAAGGTCAAGATAATGGCTTAGTGTTTTATGAGCCTTTGTAGTCTGAGCGGCACCATCTCTTTAATCTTAACTTTGCCTTGAGCCAAAATAAATCTCAGTGTTGTAAACTCTATTGTAACATAACTGCCCTGTTCAGGAATGATCATTTTTTCTAAATGTCACTAATGTCTTACCGTGGCAAAACAAGAAAGGAAATCTTATTCCTTCTCTTGAAATGGCAAATCTGGAAATATTGTAGTTTTTCTGTGTGAACTGAATCTTTATTTTTGAGCATTTTGTCTCCAGCATTTTGAGCTTGTTCAGTTATTTTCATCTTTGTGTAACTCAGATTGAAAAGAAAACTGACTGCCATCTTCACCGGCATTCTCTGAATGTGCACAGCTTATTTGTTTATGCATCTGCTGTACCACAAGACATATTTGAATAAATCAAGAATGGACCTTATGAGTGTCTATCTGAATGTTTGAAAAAGAAGTGCCTTGACTGGGTAGAGGGAGAGGAAGTAGCAAGTGGGGACTTTATTCCATGAATATCACAGCTCTATAGTTTTGTTGCCTGAACCAAAAATGTAAGATTGTGCCTATGCGCAACAGCAGGTATAGTGGATTTGTCAGAGGAGCCCTTCGGTAGGTGAAACTTCTGTGATTTTTCTAAACATTGTGCTGCCACAGTTATTTTCCTCTTTTTTCTTTTGAATTTTGTTGTCAGCTTTTGTTTTTTTGCATTTGCATCTATCTATTCAGCATCTGTTCTTTCGTTTCAGGATCTTAAAAACTGGGAGATCGTTTGGAAATGCAGATGGACTCCTTCACAGTGTACTGTGATAGAGTTTGTAATTTCATGTAGCATTCTTTGATGAGACATAGGGTGCATCCTGGATTACTCTGCACATCAGATGATTTCCATGTTGCCACCCATTCCTAGAAAAAACTGATAATGAAGTGCATGGATGAATAGGTATCGCAATTATTTGCCAAAGTGAAACAAAGAGTAAGTAATGTTTAATAGTAAAATTAGTGCTTTACACTGGCCTAGAGAAATATCATGGGGAGAATGCATTTTTTTGTGTCTGTTTTTTTATAAGTAATAATTTTACATTTGGCCACTCTTATGTTCTGGATGCTGGTGAACAAAATCCCTATGAACAGGAAAGTGGACTAGATGATCTTTTGAGGTCCCTTTCAACTAAAACTCTTCTATGATTCTCTTTTGTCTCAGCTCATCCAATCTGCCTCCACAGTAGTGGAGAGAGATGCCTGCAGAAGATTTGTTGTATCCCAAGTTGGTTTATGAGACATAGAAGAAAATAATTGTTCCCTAGGAGCAATGCCGCTCCATGTTGCTCTCCATTGCATGGAGAGAATGTTGTTTGCTTTATAACAGGAAACATAACAGGCATCTCAGTGAGATACCCTGGACTGAAGGGAAATCACTCTCGTAAAGCATTCTTAATGGGAACATTCAAGTGTGGGAATATTCACAGAGGGTAGAGATGTTGGTGTGACTTTAGCATCAGATACTCTGGACCGATTCATCCTTTTTTAACTCTGGCAGAAAATCTTACCTCTCATACTAACCTTCTTTGGTACATGGCAAACAAAGTTTGCCGTATTTTTTACCTGTAGACCATTGTAACCAAATTAAGATTCTTGCCAATTTCTGTTCAAAACCTGAACAGTGCAGCAATCTGCATCCATTTCCCTCTCTCTTTTTTTTTTTTTTACTTGAAACCGCATTGCAAAATCCTGGTTTTTATCATCACTTCTTTGAAGCTCAAATCTGCTCTCTAAATGCAATAAAATATTATTTAATGCTTTCTCTGATGTATATTTACATCTTCAGAATCTCTGTAGGCTGACATTGGTCATCCATGCCAGACATTAGGTCTGCCATTCTTCCTTCAACTCATTTACCTTGCACCAAGGAGGGTGCGAGGATAAATTACTCCTTTTCTGCTGCCATTTTGCAATCATTTAACAGCCTTGTATCAGGGCAGAAGTGCCTATAGGTTTTGAATCATATATGCTTGAGAAAATTATTCATTAGAAGTGAAAATATTTTCTAGTATGATGCATTCAAAAAAGTTCTTCCCTCCATGGAAGTGCTGCTGAACAAACTTAAAAACGTCTTGTGTTTACAAATCCAGTTCATTCTGCTAAAGCAATAATATTATTCAAAGCTATTTGGTCTGTGCATATCAAAGAGAGTTTTTTATTGTTACAGTAGGATCTTGAGGAATAAAGTTTAACAAAATCCAATAAAAATGGTTAGTGTAAATTATTGTGCAATCTCAGGCACCTAGTGAATTTTATTGTCTTTTTTTAAATTGAAAACTGCAGTACTTTCAGACAAGGATCTGGATTGTTGCCACCTTCCTTTTCCTTGTATTTCTGACCAATTTATGGCATAAGATCTTCTGTGTGTAGAGTGCTTTACGAAAAATTTTGTACAGTGTTAGGACAATGACATTTCAATCCTATTTGAGATCTGCTGAATTTACTGTATTCCTAATAATAATGCTCTGAAAAAGCACTGTTAAAGCTTAAAGCCCCTGGGGACTTTACATTGATGATATGATGCACACCAGCTCACCTCTGCAAAGATCCTCATTTGTGCTCTTAAGGCAACCTGAAGTCTTGCTGCCTTAGACATTTAAACTTAACTTAAACCAAACTTATTTATGATAATAGGTATAAATCTCTGCCCTGAGGAACAGTTACTGTTAGGATCTTGACCCTGCCTTAACTGATTGTGAGAGCGACTGTACTTCTATCTATCAGGTATTCTTCCCAATCCAATTGCAAAAGGAACTGGTTCTAAAAAAAACCCTGTTTAAAGTCTGTCTGGTGGCAGAATTTAATAGCTGTTGACATAATCCAATAAGTTGGTAGTAGCTCACAGAGAATCCTGGATGTGACAAAATTAGCCACCACCACTGAGTATGGGCAGCTGTCAGGCAGAGCTGCTCTGGACTTCCTTGTGAGCACCAACATCTCTTATGCTAGGGAAAATATTTTGCAATGGCCATTTAAAACCAGGTCTCCTTAATGCTCTCCTGTGTTGGTAACAGGTTGTGAATTTAGAGGAGATGTTTCTGTTTCCTGTTTGGCTGGCTGCAGAGAAGAACCTGAAAGAAAAAGCATTGTGAAGCCTGCAGTATGACAGCAAGAACACTTGCAAAAACAAGTATAAAATATATTTTCTGCCTGTGCAAATAAAATACAATTGTTCCAGTCTTGAACTAAACATCAAAGGAATATAGAAATTCTGTCTTTTTTTCCCATGTGCAAAGTAAAATGTCCATAGTGATTTTCATTATCTTTGTGTTATCTCTATCAATGTGCCCATTGGTAACTTATAAATACTTGCTCATTTCACTACAAACATTGGGAGAAGATATAACTTGTATTCATTTACCATGCAAGGCACCCAAGTAATAAATTTTCTGCTTCTTAGTATTTTTAAATTAAAGAAATTGTTAATTTCTTCTGTGGATTATCTTTAAGTGTAAAACTTTGGCTGCATTTTTTTTCCTCCTCTTTCTTACAAATAGAACAATATAACTTTTGACTAGAGTGTTTTGACTTTAAGCTATTTCAATTTTTAAAGTGTTTTCATCTCAGTGAGTAGGTGTATTTCTTTTTCCTGTAGCTATTTTCTTTGTTCAATAGTCTTCCAAATTTAAAACTGAAAGCAGATCAATATTTTTGCAAGTAATTATAACACGTGTTAGAGTTTTTGCAGTTACTCCCACAAGGTTATAAGACATGAATAGAGAATGTAACCCCTTTGAACACAATGTGCATACACAGACTCATTTGGGGGACGCCTACAAGTCACAGGCAGGTACAAGGACCCTCAGTGCCTATAACTGAGGCAGGGAGATGAAGACAAAGAACACACTTTACCACATTTGAATCTCAAGGGTGTTTGTACTGTCACAAGTCCCAGACTTGTTACACACTCTCTTTAACCATTGTCACTTAAAGATGCAATTAATTAGATGTATTTTAACTGCTTGTGTTGGAGTGGGATGATCCAGGACCATTCACTGAGCTTGAAGGGGAAGTGGAGTGGGCAGCCCCCAGCACTGTGTACCTTACATCTTCTCACCACTGGAGCCCCTCCCAGTATTCCTCGCTGCTCTTCCTGAGGCTTAGGAAACAGATAATTTAACTTCCTAGTTAGCACTGCTGCTCTCCTCCTTTGAGATTGCAGGGAGAAATAGTCTCTTTCCTTTGAGCTTCTAAGTACTGCCTGCAAAGTGAAAAGAAAAGCTCTTTCACCTTGGAGAAAAAAAAAACCAAAACAACTTGTTTGNGGGAGAAATAGTCTCCTTCCTTTGAGCTTCTAAGTACTGCCTGCAAAGTGAAAAGAAAAGCTCTTTCACCTTGGAGAGAAAAAAAAACAACAAACTTGTTTGCTTTGTCTTACAGGATATTTATTGGTTATGAAATTTGTGAAAGACAGCATGGAAATAATTTCAGAATAATATGCACCAAGCTTTATAGAATTATTTTAGTACATAAAATATGTGATTACAAACAGTTATTACAGTTGAATTTTTTATACTGGCACCTGAGAATATTCATATTTCTACACAAGTATTTGACAGAGCAGCCCTGTTATATGTGTGATGGCTAAAAAACTGTCCTTGGAGTATATTAAATCTGAGGTTGCATGCTAGGACACTTGCAGCTCATAACTTCTCCTTCTTTCTCTCTCAACAAACTCACACAAGATACGGCATGCACATCTGTGTGCTCTGCTGTGAGAAACAAGTGCTGAGCTGCCCGTACAGATTGCATATTAAAGAATTTAGCTACCCAAGCTGCAAGTGTCATAGCTAGTAATAAACCCAGGTAAGATTAATGACAGGAAGCTGGGAAAATTTTCTCCAAAACTGAACCACTGTGGTGGTACTGATAATTGTTATTCAGTACAGGTTAGTTCTAGCAGCACAGCAAACACTGTTGTCAAGCTTGATAATTCCATGAACTTGTTTACCCACTAGTTTAAGAAGATTTCGTGCTTAGTGCTGTTTAATCATGTTCCTCTCTATCTTTTTCTAGTGTTGGTTTTGATTTTTTCATGTTCTCCAGAGAAAGTGGATGTGCTCCCTCTTTGCAGCTCTTGACATGACAACACCTGCTAAGAAAATGGAGTGAAATGTTTCAGAAATAGAAAAGGAACTCTGCTCCCTCTCAAACAAAGGAACAATACTGTAAGGTTGGAGATACTTTCTAGCAATTGAGCAGAGGCAGTTATGCTTTGATTAGCTTGAAAAGGCACAGTGCTTTTAAAAAAGATAAATAGTTTTTTTGAGTTTCCTTCTTTTTCCCCCTAAATCTTTAGCAAATGAGTTTGTTCTAGCCTCATTTACACTGAAAACTTCACTTTGACATTGAAAGGGAAATGACTGCCTTATGATAACTACATAGTACTTTTATAATTTCTATTTTTTATATTACTTTTCAATTTTTTTATGATACTTGAAATTATGGGAGCTTTATGAAATAAATCAGATGAAAAATTAAATAGTGTAGAATTCCTCTACCTTCTACACACACAAAGATTTTAGGATAACCATGACACTTCTTTATTATCACTTCTCCAGTTCTCTTTTAGTGTCTCCATATCACATAGCTGTCCATATAGTTTGGTAACAGGAAAATAATTCCAGTAGGAAAAAATTATAATGTCCTAGTAGGATGCCTCTCTGCTTTTAATAGTATAGCATCCAGAAAGCCTAACCAGAATTTGATAAAGAACGTCTTTTAAATTTTGGATTGATTTATTAGAACTCAAGAATTGGATTTCAGGTCAATAGAAAACAAATAAAAAATCCGGAACAAAACAGAATAGGGGGAAAACAATGCAGTGGTAAAATTTCCAAGGCTTTAATCATATAATCCAAGTGTGAGTGATAGACATAGCTGGCTTATATTTCTGGTGCCTTGATATTGAGTTGACTAACCTTAAAGATCTTAAATTAGCCTTTGCTCTGAATTGCCTCATGGAGGAATCTGCCCCTCTGCCAAGAAATCCTGTATGACTAACTGGATGAGGTAAATTATATGAAAGTTAACCCCTCAGAGGATGCTATTTTCCTTTATTTGTTTTCTGTAAACTCTAAAAGAGGATCTTTGTGTATACTTGAGTGGTATCTAGCATGATGGGAGAGGATTCACCAGAGGACCTCTCATCTGCTATCATGGTAAATTAATGTTAAAATAAGAATTTCACATTTGAAGCAAGTGGTTCAGACTAGCAAGGATTATGAATAATATTTAAGGAGATATGGTGAACCCAGGTAGAGTTCTGCTTAAGTTCTTAAGGGAAACACTAAGAAAAGTCCAAAGGATCATGACCAAGTCACTGAAAAATCAAAAGAAATAAAAATGAGTAACAGCACCTAAAATAACCAGAACTGCTCTCTTCTCTTCAAAACCTGATCATGTCAATAAGTGTAATGTCCAGCATCAAATACTGAGATGCTGTAAGAGTGCAAGAAAGCAAAGAAACACTGACAAAATCTCATCAACATATCTGAGCTACGATCTTGCCCTTAAATTGGATTCCAACACAGCATGCTGTTCGAATGACCCCTTCTTAAAAAGGCTGCCAAAAATTGCAGTAAGTGGAGACCCGCACTGGCCTCTGCTTTCTCTGAGTAATATATACCCTGGAGAAAGGAAATAACTCACAGCATAATCAAGTTAGATCTATAATTTCTAGGGTATTTTGTTTTGTCCTTTCAGATAATGTAAGGTCAGTAGATAAATCTAAAAAAGTAAAATGTCAGAACAAGCATCAACCTTGTCTTCTGTAAAAAGGGATCTTGACATAGTCCAAAACAAAGATTTATAAGATCATGTCCTTGTAAATAATATTCCTGAATGTTAAGATCACAATGTTCAATAAGGGTTTAGCATGGATGGAAATCCTCTCAGTTATGAATAACCCGGTAAGAATTTCTTGTTCCTTCACCATTCCACAGATACAGGAAACACGGGTCAGGCACAATGCCTGTGTCCAAAACTTGGACCAAAGTTAATTTTATCCAACGCTTCCCCTTATTACGTTGTTTATTGACAAGTAATGTTTCCATCTGAATTCATATTACTGTTTGTGGCTTGGGTGAATTACTGGTCCATGATGCTGAGGTCGGTCTCTCTTCCACCTGTAACTGTTACTGAGCTTCTCCTAAATCTGGCAAGTTGCATTCTTGTAATGCAGACATTATTTACTATGTTTTTTTTTTTTTTGAAAAATGTGTTGTGATAAGAAGCATCTGTAAAAGAAATGGGAAATTAGAGCAGTAACAGTAATTCCTACCATAAAGCAAAATGATCAATGAAAATTTTCAGAAGGATGGCCACAAATCTTTGCAATACAAGGCTACCATTGGAGATTGGATTGCTTCACTGAAAAATGTCCTGCCCTCTAGCATTCTTTTCCACTTCATTCCAAACATTTTCAGCAACAAACTATTTTGGCTGGTTTTTCTTTGTATATAATTTTTGTTAGATGGGCATTAGCTGAGAAACCTGGACCTGTGTGTATTTCACAGGAATTGAGACATGAATTCTGGTCCTCTCAAAACCATAACTTGCAAATGCATGAGGAAAGTTACATGCCTATCTATCAGTGTGGGTGTAAATAAACACAGGTATAAGGATATATGTGGTTAAACTGAAAACAAACCCCCAAAGTTTTATCATCATTTTAAACAGATGCAGACAGTGTTTGTTACTTTTGAGACCCAATTTCTAGGCTTTTCTGTTCTGGTTCAAAATTAGGAACAAGCCCCATTCTTGTGCAAAGGTCTTCAGATTTGGTTTCTAGGCCTCAAGGCAGATATAGAAAACTAGGGTGAGACTAGTATGCATAAGCTTGTAAACATGGATTCTGCATGTCATCTAAATGATATCATGTATGAATCTGTGCCATGTGTGCTTATATCTGAGTTTATTTTGACATAAGGTGTAATTTTCAGTTCTTAACACCTGTGCAGAATCTGCTGCCCTGTAATTCACTTACAGAATATGCATGATCTTATACAAGGACCTGGGATGTTTCCTTTCTGAATGTAACAGGCCTTGTATTAAGACTAAGCTGCTTTACAGGCTTGCTCAGAGAACACAAGCTTTTAAAAGTCCATGTGAAAGTTTTTTGAGACCTCTGATAAAAATCAGAGCCTTTGAAGTTCATCAATTGCTACTTAGAATAATAGGAATAAGGACTATTCTCTCCTTTTAATTAACATTGGCTGGTGGATGAAGCACTAAGAGATAAACTGTTTGTTAAAGCTTAAGAGTACAGCACAGAAGTCTGAGTCAGTATTGTACTTGAATGCATCAATGAATAACAATGAAAGGCATATAATGAAAAGTTTTTTCCTCTCATTTAATTCTAATATGCCATAATGGAAGCTTGTGTGGTATGAGAAGCATTTTCATATATAATTATATTGTGAAAGCCCCCCAAAAATGAAAATTATAAATTCTGAAGGCCGCAAAAGGACAGATAAGCGAATGGCAAATTCCACTGAGCATTTTATCAGCTTCCTACCATTCTCTGAACAGTGCCAGATAAAACCCCCAGTGTTTAAAGGTCTTGTGAAAGGCTGTGCATAAGCTTGTAAAATGTGTATTAATTATAGAAAGTACATCATAGTCTCCTCAAACTTCAGTTAGCTTTCTTGAAATACACAAATATCTCTAACACTTTCCTATCTGGCCAAGACAACTGCTTTTAAGATTGAAATTGCTGAACTGTCTTCATGAAATTAATTGGCCAAAGACTCTTATTATTTGCAAATAGAGTTTTAGCTTATCTCCTGCTGTTTTTCATATACTTTCTATTATAGACAGAGGAGGCAGTGGGATGAGCATTCACTTTTTTCAACAGATACTGCTAGTAGACACAGATCTGAACAGCTTAGACTTCATCATAGGCACCTGGGCTCAACCTGTTCACAATGGCTATTCATTTTAACAATTTTCCAATTTCAGAATACGGAATTAGGAAAGATAATTCTATCTGTCCTACAAAAGTTGAAAATGCTGTGTGTTTCAGAATTTAGGAATGTATTATTAGGTAATGAGGTGGAGAAGCAACCTGAAATATTTTTTGGGTAAATCCTTGCAAAAAAATTCTATATCTGAACACTCACAGACACCCACAGAAGGAAGAAGAAAAGGAAGTTTGTTAATTTAACAAGCTGAAGTTTTTCAAAGATTGAGCATAGCCCATCCTCTCCTACTGTTAACTATGGCTTGGCCAACGTTTATTGGGAAGAAGTAAAAAAGAACTTCTCTGAAACTATCTTTCTTAGAAACACTGAAATGCCTCAATGACAGGCACACTCAGGGTGAAGCCAGGTATGGGTTGTTGCTCTTGGATGCTACTACTGCTGCTCTCAGAGGAAGAAGAGGGAAAGAATAAAGAAATGTAGGTAGAATATAGACTTCAGGAGAGAGAATGAAAACAAATATGGCACAAGTTAAGGGAAATATGGGCAAAGACACGTAAGAAGTAATATCAGAAGGTACCAGAAAATCACACAGAAATGGGAGACTTGAGCTGAATGGACATGGAAATAGAAACAAATGGTGTATAGTTGCAGCAGACTTCTCATTAGGGGTAGAAATAAGTCAAGATGCAGACTTATCTAACAATATGAAAAGGGTCTTGGTTTATTCTTCTTTACAACTCAGCCATCCTAACTCTAACTACAGCAAGCTCCTACTGCAGAGCCCACCTGCAGACACTGCTGGTTGTTTCCTGCTGGACTATGACTGCAAGTACTGGTTTACAGACTCTGAACACAGGCCTTAGCTAACTCAACTACAGCTCCAGGCTCCAACTCCATCAGACCCAGACTGACCTCACAGCAGAGCTTTTGCCAGCTGTAACACTCTTCCTTGTTTCATTCTTCTTCGTGTCTCCCTGTATCATTCCTTCTCCCTCAGGGCTCCTCTACCTCCACAAGGCTCTCTACCCCAGGGTCCTCCTCACCAGAAGGCTCCCCTGACCAGCCAGCCCACCCCTTTTATCACACCTATCTTTATTAGTCACAGCTGTGACCCATCAAAAGCAAGGCTGTTCCTCTCATTTGCTAATTAGTACAAGAGTGACTTATCAGTGGCAAGGTCACCTGTAATCTCTTCTTTCACACCACAGTGTACAGTCAGTGGAAGAAATATTCTTGCAGAGCCCAGGGCTAAGAGGCTCCAGTGGAAGTTTATCTGTCTATGAGGCAAGCCTGTGCCTTCTTGTCTTTCTGAACATTTTGCAGCAATTTCCTGAAATCACATAATTACTGGTTGGCTTGGTTGCATTAGTTTGTTGGGGTTTTAAATAAAGTTTTTGTTGCCACAGACAAAATTCTTTTTCATCTCTCTAGCATTTAACAGGCCCATTGGATCAGCTGTTGGATCACCTGAAGACTTCTGAATAGTTATGAATCAAAGTAAAATTGTGTTGAGGAATCTATTCAGTGCCAGTAGCTCAGTGTGCAGCTGCAGAGGGAGCTGCAGGTTGAGCTCTGGGTGATGGGAACCCCAAGCAAGAGGCCAAAACTGGTGCTGAGCTTTTGCATAGGAAAGGACTTGGGACCTGTGGCCCTGCCAGGTGACTGGACACTCAGGGACACAGCAGGAGCCAGTGACACAGAGGAAAAGCTCCACACTATCACACACAGACTGTGAGGGTATAAAAGCCCAGGGGTTCCTTGGTTTGGGGTCCCAGTTCAAGCTGTTATTCTGTTGTTACACCATGACTAAGGTCTTTTCAGGATCCAGATGCCTGAGGCTCTGCTCTGGGAAGCCGAGGGTGGAGCAGGTGAGGAAACCTTGTCTGACTGTGCGGGGTGTGGGGTGTGGAGGGGGTCAGGCCAGGCACCCCTTGGCTCCCCAGAGCCGCCTGCTGCAAAGGGGCCTCAGTCCCAGCTCAGGTGATCCAAGTGTGTGACTGCCAGGGCAGCTCCTGGAGGGACAGACAGAAAAGTTTCCTTAACATTTACATAGTTACTGTAGTTGGAATGCATGCTACATTGCTATTCCTTAAATACTTAATGTCAACAAAACACTTTTTTCTTTTGGGGATTCTTATGTATGAAGAAACATTATTTTATCTTGGTACTCTTTTTAAGATAGTTTTACCAGACTCATGAACTACTGTGCACATACATTCTCTCTTTTTTTGCGAGGAGAACTGAGAAGAAAGCACTTCCCCATTTTTGCAGTAGTACTGTGAATGTGAACAAAAGCAGCTTCTCTCCATTGCAGTCAATCAGAAGTTTATGTTGCAAATGCATTTCAGTTTTATCTCTGCTTACATTCTTGAGCAGTTCCTTTTTCATGTTGACACATGAAAGGCATGATACCTTTGTTTTAATATTAAGGTACAAGTCAGAGTTGTCCTTTGCATCAACCAGGCCTAGGCTGATGCTGTTTGAGACACGTAATTCAACTTCTGTTGATCATCATCACAGAGCAGTGCTGTCTTTACTTCTGCAGCGCTCATGGCTGCTCTGTGCAGGGTTGGCCTCTCTCCAGTGTCACACTCCAAGGATTATGAAGTGGATGGTAAAAACCCACAGTATGCACAATCCACTGCTTCCCACCACTGGAGCAAGAGGTTTGTCATATCCTGTAGGGAGGTCACTGAATGGCTAGTCACAGCTGCAGTGCAATTACTCTAGGAAGTCTTCATGGTCTGACTGTGCTGAGGTTTTTTTGAGAGAAGGTCATTAACAATTTTCTGAAATGCTGTATTTTAAATGAAGATAGGTTTTCTTAAATCTTGACTATTTTAATTTTATTTTTTTTAATTATTCACCTCAGAAGTATAACATTGAGTGAAGTCTTAAGCTGGCTAATTGAATTTTCCTCTTTAGCCCATGGTCAAGCATATTGTGGGGTCACACAAACAGGGCAGTGAATCACAGTCTGGGAAGTCTGCTGATGGCTCTAGCTGAGCATGTTGGGCTTTTTGCCTACATGTTGGCAGTTTGCTGGATCAGAATCTGGAGTTAGGAGCCTTGGATCTCAGCAGGAGGAACAGCTCTACCCCTATGCTTGGCTTTTAGCAGTTTTTTAGCAGAATTTAATTTGACTGTAGGTTAATATTCACATTTTTAAAATCAATTATTAGGGCTTGGATAGCTCTACTAATGTGTTTTGTAAACTTCATTTACACCTTCACAAATCTTAGTAGGAGTTCAACATCCACTGTGAACAATAAAATGTTTGGCTAGTTTGCTCACAAATTTTTGTTCTTTGCCAGAGACACTTAAAAAACAATGCTCCAGAAAAATGCCTAGAAACTGTGTGAGTAAGTTTTTTAATTTTTTTTGTTTCTTTTGTTTATTGCTGCTTTCCAGTGCCTCACTCACTTCTCCCTAGAGAGTGGAGGATAAAAAGGAAGGTTCACGTTCTGTTTTTCCTATCTAAAATTCTCTTTTTTCCTCATCATCAGCTGAAGGTGATGATGCTCCACTGATGATGATCAGTGGAACTGTTGGCTAATTTTTGTTATAGATTAGTATAAGTTTTAGAGAGCTGTCCTCTATCAGTCACTTTTGGTGTTTGTGGTTTGTTTAGAGGATATTTCTGGTGTCACAGTGTTACTGTGCAGTTTGAATCAGGTTTGGATTTGTTCCAGGACCACTTGATTTCTCTCAAGCTTTTCCTTCCATAAATGTCTGCTGAGATTTTATAGGGCACAAAAAAGTTGTAATTTCTCAGGAGATATCTAAGGCATTTTGTTTAGCAGATCAGAAGGAAATTTAAGAGCTGTCAGAGTAGTGTGGAGAAGTGGGAAGGTCAGGAATCCTCCAGTCATTTCAGGTACCCATCCTTCTGTGGTGACACGTAAGGGCCAGGTGGAAACATCTCCTATTCTTGAGATACAAGTCTTTCTGCTTTGCCCCCCACTGAGGATGGTAAGGATTGACCAGAAATAATGCCTAAGTGCCTACAGCTTCACTCTCTTGCTGTAAGCTGGACAGAGAGGTGGCTTCAAGCTTTACAGTGTCTTGCTCTTGTATCTAGCCATGAGGAATCTGGATGTTTAAAAAGCTCCTTTGTTTCCCAGGATATTATTGTTAACTATGTTCAATTGACTAAGTTGGAATACTTTTTTTTTCTGTTAAAACAATGGTGCAGGCCATGGATGAGCTGTAGAAGAATCTGCTTGGAAGAATCTTATCTGCCCTTTTTCTCCTGGGCTCTCCTGCTTGTAAAAGTTGAGTAAATTCTATCAGAACAGTATAAGTAGGACTAGAAGTAGAGTCAGAGAAGCCAGGGAGATTTTTTTTGTACCTCAGCTGCATCAATTAGTTTTTGAAAGTCATGAGATGTTTCCATATCATCTTTGAACTATCACCAGGGGTTACATGAACAGCAAATGCTCCCCAACAAATTGGGTAACTGTTTTTGAGCTCAAGCACACAGATATGTGGTATAGAGAGGAACAAGACTTGAGATGCTGCTTTCCTGTCTGTGACATGATAGGAGCTGCATCTACCTCCGAGACAGTGATTAATGATCCAGGTTAGTGTGAGAGGTTACAAATGCCCTTGGCTGCTAAGGTTGGGTCACCCAAAATATGCTGCAAAGACCTAGAAATAATCACTGTAGTTACTCCTTATGAATTAATTTCCATTGTTTCTTAAATACCGAGGAACATGCATCAAATAATGTCAAGACCAGGGGAATGAAGTAGTTTCAGAGGCTGGGTAGGAACACATCTTCACATGAATGTTTGAGCGTGTGCATACATGCTCTTTTTAGTACTTCGGTTGCCCTAAAAGCATGGCACGGATTGCTTTTAGACAGATTTCGTTTACTGGCCTTTATAGTGCATATTTCCTTGGAATTGAAATGAAATATTGAAATAAAGCCGAAAATTCCCTTCACACAGATTTGTTAAGGAGAAAAAAAAACCCTGGAAAAAATTATACTATAAAATCTGCTTGCCGTTGATGTCTCATTGTATTAACAACAGGGAAAGACTTTCATGGAACTTCACACTTGATATAAAGTCTCAAATAGAGCCTCACTCTATTTGATGATGACTAAACCATTGTAAGATGGAAAATCAAATTTTTGTTGAGTGAATACCACTCCTGTTTTGGGTTCTGCTACATCTTAAACTGGTTTCTGCTACTGTTACTATTTTCATGTAAAGAGGAATTAATTCTAAGTATAATAGTATTCCTGCTTTGGTCTCTAGTTGAAAGAAAAAAAAATCTGTAAAAGAATAAAAATGAACATATTTCTTTAATCTAAAGTAATATTTTCATAGCTCTCACACTTCAGCTGAAATGACAGAAAGTTAAAAGCTAAAATTTGTTACAGAAAACTCTAATCTATATTAATTTCTTAAGAAGATTGTCACAGACTTGAAGTTTTTCTGCAGCAAAAAAACCCCCGATCAATTGAATTAACCAAAAATTATTAGACACATGAATTCTGCTATGATGTTTTTTTTTTTTAAGCAGGAATGTTAGTGAAGTCTTTCAACTATTTTTTGTTACTAAGCTGACTTTCAAATTCACCTGCCTCACAGGGTAGTGGCTCTAGTGTAAGTCCAAAATCTAATTCAAATACTACTTGTATTTGGAGAGACACCATTTAATTACTGTCTGAGGATATTTGCATCAACTGAGACTCATTAGCAAAGACAATTCTGCTTTAAAATGTTCTTAATTTGGTCCTATATAAAAGTCATCTAAAACATTTAGGCTTTCATCACACAGATGGAGTGATTTCTAAATTTGTAGCTTATTTGTAATTTAGTTAAACAGTACTTATATGCATTCACATTAACAAGTCCCAGCTTAGATCTTCATCATTAATTAACAACACAGTTTCTAAATCTGGCACAGACTATACTAAGTGTCTCACAACACTGTCCATCTGGGCACAAGTAGCCTGTGAGTTCCAGCAGCAGGGAAGGCAAACCCACCTCTTGTCAGTGGCAGTGCAGTGACAGTGCAAAGGAGAGTACATGGGCTGTATGTGTAGGTAGAATTCTTTCTTTTCCACTGTCTCTCCCTTTTTCTTATCAGCAGCTGCCACTCATTTTTCCCTTAACCTGTTGAGATTTTTCTTTAAGTCTTCACTTTTGAGTTATGTTTTCATCTTATGGAATTGCTTCATACAAAGCCTCTGAGACAGGCTGTCCTATCCATCTATGTGTTCACATTGCTAGTGCAGGTCCCCTTCACATCTTTATTCCTGGAATCTCTTCCTCTGACACCTGCTGTCTTGCCTTGCTCACTCCCACTCACAATGTTGCTGCAAAGATAATTTCTCTACTCTACTAATTTGAAATCAACTGTCTCTTTCAGTTCCTCAGCTGCCATTCCTTCTTTCTCAAACCTGAGCCACTTGTCTTTATTTTCAAGACTTTTTCTCATGTCTGTCGTGTTGTTTGTTTACTACTGAAATGACTGTTTGAATCCTTGATTGATTGTGATACCCTGATGAATTGGAGATGACCACAGATAGGACTTTGGAGTTTTGAATCATCTTTTGGCTTCCAAATTTAGATTGCAAGATGCTATTGCAAAATGAATAAATTTTTAGGTGTGCCCTTAGTCCCCCCACTGTATTCAGCAATTACCTCCAGGTCCCTGATTCCTTTTCAAACCAAAGGAGCAGACTTGCATTGAGAAAATGCTAGGAGCTGGAATTTTAAAGAATTAAACTCTGTTGTGAATATATTCAAAGTGAAAATGCATTTTGAGATTCTACAGGACATGAAAGCAGAACAATGTCCTTTGTAAATAAAATCAGGTTGTTATTTATTCCATTGAAAAGAACACAAATTCAAAGAATGAGAAAGATGACAGGAAGGAGAGACTTTTCAGGATTCAGATAGCCTAATTTCTGGCTGAGTTGTGAAATGCTCCCAGGCCTTCCCCTTAACCCCAGACAGTTTTTAACTAGAAACTGGTATAAATACCCCTAGAGCATTTTATGGGCCCAGTGGACAACTGTGATAGTTCATAAACAGTCTCAGTTCCCTCTCCCTTCTTCATCTCTCAGGAGAGTGAAAAAACCTATCCAAACATATACCACTGCACGAGCTGGTGCATTTTCTTTCCAAACTAGCAGGAATTCACTTACTAATTCACTCTTCAAAACATGATTTATTCTGCAGAGCCAACTACTTTAATTGCTATTTGAGCTTTCTAGAACCACAGGTCTAGGTAATTATTTTCATTGCCTCCCCTTGGTTGCTTATGCTGTATAGATCTGCTGTTTAATGAGTCACTCAGAGGCCAAAAGGAAAACGGAATTCCTGAAGTACAGGATGTCTAGACAAAAATGCACAAGCAAATATTTCCACTGTAAGCAAAGAGATAGTGTTTGCTTATGATAAACCGGTTCTGAATAATTTATTTCTAAGCTTGATGTGATGTAGATGGATCTCATCATGGGGATAAGAAAGGTGGAAAAAAGAATGCAGTGACAAGGGCAGTGATTTCAGTCATTCATGTATTGTTATTTAGAATGTTGAGAGCATAGCCCCACTGTGTCAGATACTGCTAGTGTATAATAAAAGACAGAGAGTTGCTGCAGTATGGCTTCTACACAGGTCAGTAAGGGCAAATTTAATATGTATACTTTGGCAAAAATCACACGTGTATGTACTATCCTCACGTAAATGTACTTGGCAAAGGGTTTTTTTATTGGCTGCAGTTTTTATTAAATGTTTACATTACAAGCAGCTGATTTCCACTTTTCATTACAAATACAGTCAACGCAATTATGCACACAGGATTTATTTTATTGGTGGATTTACAGTATCACACTTGGGACAACATGCTGACTAGCTGTGTGCAGAGCCAACCATAGCTGAGGGGTGTGAAACTTGAGTGTGATGCTGCATGACTGTGTCTGGCTGAGGTGGTTGTGCCAGGGCCACAGGTACAGGTGACCAATGTGTTCCTGATGTGACAGCCGTGTCCCTGCTGCACTGGGCTCTGGCAGCAGCCCTTCCCCAGCCCACCTGCCAAGCCAGCCCGTGACTGTCTGCGCCAAGCAAGCTCGCCCAGAGAGCACATAGGCTGCTGAATCATTCCCATGCCTCCCAACCCTGGAAACACTTTATATAGATAAACTACAGACTGTCAGCATAAGAAAAAGAAATCTGCGGGAATGGGTTGCTGTTAATAAATTCTGCTGGACATGAGAGACCCTGAGCTGTTGCTGCACAGTATTCTTCAGACCTGCCCTTGAACATAGAATTTCCACCTTTTTCTTCATTTCCCAGAATATTCCAAACATCTGTGCTTCGTGATAATGTAGGATTTGCTACAGGTCTGAATAGGAAAGAGTTTTCCTGTCCTGTGGAAAATTTCCCTACTGGTTCCGTAGCATAAATCAAATTTTTGGATGGTTGACCAGAAATTCTCTGTTTCACAGTGTAAGGTTAGGGATAAATGGCATCTTACATTGATGCCGAGCACTTTTCTGATTGCATTTCTTTGTAAAACGAACGTCCTTAGAATGTTGGCACTGATTGAAGAAGTTTGATGAAATGATGATGACAGAGTTAAAGTAATGGTGAGTTCCATGATTTTGTGTAGAAATAGAGAGATGAATTGAGATGTTGGGTCTGTGCTTTGTGTACAAGGCTGTGTATTCTGTGTAAGTACTATGGAAAAAGACAAGCAGTTGAGGGTACTCAGCCCTATGCTGTAAACAATATGTACTAAAAAAATGAAACATATTAGTAAGAAAAATAGATTCGTATTTTTCTATCTTTCATGGGTGTGTTCCACATCTCTGGTGCCAAGCCTTGTTTTCTGAAGTGTGTTTCTCCTCTGGTAGTCAAAATCATATCTTTTATCATATGTCATGAAATGATAGCTCATTCTCTTGCCTCTAAGCTATCACACACATTTAGAAAAAAACTCATCAATATAAATGTTTATGTCTATGTCTGATTGGCTTCTCATGTTTAAAAAGGAAGAAAAGGGAGATTGATTGTAGAGGCCATAAAAGTAATGATGCATTTAATGGAAACATACATTTTATAGGAAAAACACGCTTAAAAATTACTTGAAGCTGCTGCATATGAGTTAATGAAATTAAATGACCTTAAAAATTTTGCTAATTTGACCTCGGGTTATCCCTTTCAGCCTTCAGCCAGTTTTACATTTCATGCATTTATTTGCATACATGGCATTTATTTCTTTATATTTGGTCTATCTCAAGAGCTTTCAGCTCTCCCCTTTGAACAGTGTGGCTGCAGAGATACACTGCAGTGGCTACATGGTGTGAAAACCAGGTTGCTGGCTGTCTGGCTGTCTCTGCAGCGGAAGCTACTCTTTCTTCCCCTAGTCCTTCACTTTAGGATGTTGCCATAAATTTTCCTTGAGGAAACAGTGCCCCCTAATTGTCTATTGCTAGCTACTTCTTTTCATATCAAAACCGAACCATAACCAGGTCTAGGCCAAAATGTGGCTGCATGGCTGAGTTTTCTGCAAGAAATGTTGTCAGAAAGTCTCTGCAGAAGTAAGTAGTAATATAGGGTAATTTAATCTCCAGCTGGGCTGAACAGCTCTGGGATTGAGATAGCATCCACTGTCAGACTAGTCCATCTCTATGAGGTAGTGCTTGTTCATGGAAAGGAGTGCAAAAAAGAACATAAAGTGAAGACTGGTATGTTGTAAGTGTGGTAGTACTGATGGTATCCATTCTGGTGACCACTCTCATGCCAAGTGATACAGTGTCATGGGTTGCAGGGCAAAATGT
>VYXF01011906.1:1548771-1593329 GCA_013397295.1 Polioptila caerulea
GGTTTACATTCTCCATTCCAAGGGAGGTTCCTGCCTTCCTTAGCAGACACCTGTCGTTCAAACCAAGACATACAGAAAGGCTCGTGTTCACATTGGTCAAAACTATTCTTCTGTACAATGAATGAGTCATCTCAATACTCTCAGTGGATTCTGGTGTTGCAGCCCTTTGGGCTTTGAGATGTTGTAGCAGTAATCAATAATTATAATGAATAAAATTAATTACTCATTAATAGATTGTATTAGTGGGGTATTGTTGTTTTAAGTTGCAAGTAAGTACTGAGGAGGCTGTGTTGCAGCATGCAAGAATGTTTTTTTTAGTGTGATTTCCCAGACATGTGTTGTGCAGCCCCAGCTGTGGGGAGTAAGGTGAGTGGGGAATTTTGTGACCAGGATCAAACAGAACTGGGAGGTGGCGTGAGATGCAGCCATGTGCATAATGTACAGAAACTAGTCCCCAGAAAGAACTGTCTGCTGAACCTCACTTGGATTTACTCACCAAGGGAGTTAGAGCCCAAGGGTGAGGTAGCATGTGCACAATGTGAGCATGCAGGTCTCGTCTTCCTGAGCTGGTATAAGTGGCTGTGACTTGTACATTGGCTCTCGGGTGGGATGGATGGGTCACATCCCTGCTGGAGCACAGACTATGTCATGGCTCCCTGCTTCACTGGTGTCGTACCCTCAAAGAACTTCCTCATTTATTTTTGCCATAAAACACTCTTGGGTACACCCATTAAACTTATGAGCAACTGAAAACTCTTGTCCCGAGGGTCCCTCTGCTGGTCCTTGGTGGTTGTCGATCCTAAGGTTATACCTTGGCGCTTGAACTTGATGTTTCTTCCCAAATTTGGAGCTGAGTTGGCAGTACTAGTCTGGTTCATTATTTTTTGTCCTCCTTTTGGTTAATGTTCAGCATGGTTTGAAGAATGAGCATTTTCCACCGGCTGAGTAAATAGTTCTTCATCTGGCAACAACCTGGCATTTAGCATCTTGTCTGAGTAGCTGGAAGAGTAGTAGGGATGAAAAATCCCTGGTGCTGAATGAAGGTAAAAGCCTTGACCAAAAGATTCAGTTAGATGGTACCTCTCCAACCATGAATTTGGCTCTTTATAGATACATATTAGGAGAGGCTACAGTTGTCCTGACATTTCAGCACAGCTGCAGGTACCTAGGAGCTGAGACATCCTGCTTTTCTTCTAACCATGGAAACATCTGCAAATACCAGACAGATACCACAGTGTATTTATTGCAACAGGGAAACAGCAAAGAAATATCTTGGTCGTGTTCCACTGGAAAGGGTCTGGAATGGAAGATGGCAGATATGTCATTCACTTCTGTCTACCTGTTATGGCCTGATGCGGCAAAACCTCTGTGTACAGTCCTGTGGGTACTCAGCTCTCTGGGAGGTACCACCTCACATCTAAGTTCATAAATAGGGAAGATGTATGCCATAAAAATCCATGAGAATCTGAATACAGTCTGCTGGTCTCAGAGAAATGACTAACTGGCAATGAACCTGAAGCACATGTCTGATAACCCTTACTTATTGTATTGACCTTGCTTCAGACCACCAGGCTGGAAGACTAATTTAGTGCTGGGCTGTATATATCTGTTTTTTTTTTTTTTTTTGAGATGGAGGAAATAGAGTTGAAAGCCTTGTTTCATTTCAACTGATTTTAATATCTTTGAGTAAACCAGAAAGCTATCATTTGGCTGTTTATGTCTCTATTTCTCTCTCATTCTAAGATTTCTCTATGAGGGGAAATACTAGACTGTTTTTTAAAGTGGAGACAGTGTTACTCATACTCCTTTTAAGATGCATTGTAATGTCCTGGGACAGTGCTTTGCAGGGTATGAACACTATTTTACATTGCTCTAAAATTATAGTAATACTGTTTTTGACAAACGTTTGGTTTTTTTGGTTTTTTTGTTTGTTTGTTTTTTGTTGTTTTNTTTAAAGACAAGCCTTTGCAAGAGTTTATGGAAAGGTAGTAACATTTAAAGTGTGGTCATAAACCACATGAGAGTCTTTATAATTCCACCACAAATCCAAGCTTACTATTTATACTTAACTCTCCCCCTCTACTGGAAAATGGTAGCGGTTACTTCTGTGGCTGCAGCCTGCTGCTTTATCTGCTGCATGAAGATGTCATTTTCTCTCAGGGAGATGGATATCACTTCTAAGCCCAAGGTCCCACCTGTACTGGGGGAAGAAACTAGTGGAAGTGATGCTGACAAATTCAGTGTAGGATGGAGACTGGCCTCCCATAGTTTGCCATGCCACAGCTGCTCCCTGCTGAATGGTTTTCTCTTATTTCACACTGTTTCTTCATCCCCTCCCAGTGCCTGTGTCTTCCCTGACAATTTTGCTTGCTGCCTTTGTGGCATTTGGGTCCACTAGCCTTAAGGTGAGCCAAGGATTTCAGATATTTGTGATCAGTAAATTTCACTGTGCAAACAAAATCGTAAATCCACAGTGCATGGGCAGGGTTGTCACGTTTCAGAATGGAGCGGCTTTTGTTCCTGAGGTGCCTATTGAAAACACAGCATGGACTCTCCATTCTCTGCACTCTTTCATCTTCTGAGTGAACTGTGGACCTGAGTATTTTATTCTGACATCCACAGAATTTACAATGCCTGTTTTGAAGCAGTCTTCCTGATAAGATGTATTGAGGAAACAAGGAAATAAAAGTAGACAAGATACTTAGTTCAGGCATTTTTCTTCGCAGGCAATGAGACTGATACATTTTCTGGCTCAGAATAGGACTATTATCCTTTTAAGAAACTTTGGAACAGAAAGAGACTGAGGCCCATCTAGGTCAACCCTCTCTAAATCTTCAGACATTATGTGATTATTTTTAAAATATGCAAAATGTAACAAATAGTTCCAAAAATATTAGAAATTTACCAGAAAGTGCAGAGAAGAGCTTTCAAGAAGCTTGTGCTTCAATATACCTGTATCAGTCCTTGCTATCAGTTTCTTCTTCGTGTCACTGGGTGCAGATAATCTTTTATATAAAATGATGTATAATTTTAGGGTAAAATTTGACCAAGACTCTACACGGTAAATCCCTTGTTACTACTGAATAGCCACAAGCCACTCATGTCTGTCTTCTACACTACAATCTTCTTGTAATGCTGCAAATTAGATACTAATTACAATGGAGTAACACAGTCTATTCAACCATTAGTATTCTGCAACTTGCAGTAGCAAATGGAGGATTTCTGTGTCTAGACTAACTTGTGTATTAGCAGAAAGGAGAAGTTGTAATAATGGGTTCAAATGCAGGAACTAGGAAGGTGGTTAGGAAGGCTTTTTGCTATTTTGTGGTAGTTGAGTGTTGTCCCAGATTTGTTTCCAGATGTGCCTGCACAATCAATCTAATACAGCTGTTGGCTTTACAGACTGATCTCAAAGAGGTCCCATGAAAACTGGATTTTTATCATGGATATCCCCAGGGTATTTTTTCCACATTATCTTTGGATGACACATATATTTAAGATTTTTCCAATTTTTTCCTCCTGTTTTTCATTATAATCACATTTTTTTTTCCTGTGCTTAGACTTACATCTTAGTAATAAGCTCAATGATTTATTCCAGGTTTTTTCTGTCTCTGAAATACACCTGATTCTTCTTTCCAGAGAAGGCTGGGCAGGGCATGTCTGCAGACATCCTCTCCTGCTCCATTCTTTCTTTGATTTATTCTACTTGCTCCTTAATTTCTGGGCAGGCTGTTTCCAGCTATATGCCCCTATGTCTTCAGTGTAAAGGGGAGCTTTTAGAAAGAGAAAGGAGGCTGGCAGATGAAAATGAATGACAAGGCTCCATTAACTTTGTATTGGTGGTGGACAGAGTAGGGACAGGTATAAAGCCATTTTTTTGGCATCAGGAATATTCATGCAGAAAATACAATGAGCCTTCTGCTTCCTCTGAAGTCTTTGTTCCCAGTGTGCCAGCAGCTTCCTTCTGACCTCTGTTCCTCCCTGGTACTTGCAGGGAACCTGTGTTCACAGCCTCAAATGAGCCCTTGGAAAGCTGCAGGGTGCTATGTTTCCAACAGGTGATGATGCTGTTAGACACACAGCTGGCTGGCTGCAGTCACCCAGGAGCAGTACTGTCACAGTCCCTGTAGTAAAGTTACAGACCTGATAATTATCTCAAGCTACTCAACCTCGCATGCCTTCAGCATCTTGATAAGATGAAGGCAATCTTACCCTGAACTCCTACAGATCCTCACTCCCTTTGTAGCTGTCAACGATATTGCTTTTCCCACCAGCTCCTTCACAAGAACATCCACCTGAGAACACAGCTCCTGCAGACAGTGTGTGTGTTTGGTTGTGGAGGAGCCCATCTCCTTACAGCCACAGCAGGCAAGGGGGTAGTGCAAGCCAAGTAAGCTGAGCATAACCAAGAAGGGTCACCCTTCCTGTGCAAGGCACAGTGAAACACAGGTGCAGCACAGTCCACGCTGGCCATGTCAGACATAGACCCTGGCAGGCTCCATGCCCTTGCTGTCTGAGTTTTGTGGTTGTTCTATGCCTGCATTGACAAGGGCAGTGACATCCAGTGTGCATGGGGAGAGATGTGCAGCAACTGGAAAATGTAGATAGAGAAGGATGCTACTGCTCTCAGCCCTACATATCACCCTCCATACCATTCTCTAAGAATTGGATGTCTCAGATTCTGTTGCAGGAAACCTAAGACGCAGAATTTTCTTTCCTATCCTAAGGTGACTGGGGGGTGGTGACAGGGCTGCCTGTGCTGCTGGGGGCTGAGTGACTCGTAGCATGCTCCTACTGGCAAGTGTTGGTGTCTCCCTCTGGGTAGCCAGCACAAAAGTTGCCGGTGTGGATGTCCCCCACATATCACTGGCTGCTGTTCAGAACTAGACATTGATGAGGTGGATCTTGGCCTCCTGCAGGACATCACTTGGCGTTTGAGCTGCGAACACAGGAAGGAATGAGCGCCCAGTAGGTTGTTGTCAGTTCTCACCTGCCTGAGGGTGGCCTCCTTCCCTGGGGCTTGGCTTTGCCTCTGGAGAGGTCCTGCTATGTCCCTTCTGTCTGGCTTTGGGGAGAGGGCCAGGTCCATCAGTCCACAGCCTGACTCTGACTTTGGCCTCTGCTCTTGGGAAAGACAAACCTGTCTCCCAGTGCACCAAGCTTACCCTCGGAACACAAGTCCTCTTTGGGAACTCACCTCTCACAGTGCTGAAACTCCAGCCAAAGGCAGAGCAGGTGTTGTCAGCGTGGAGTCAGGCACCAAGGCCAGCTCTGAGTAGGGGTGTCGCTGTGGGACAAGCAGTGACACACACAGACGCTGTCTGGTGAAAAGGTATAAAACTATTTATTACAACATCTGACTATATTTATAGTATTTCTACACAGACTAGGGATTGGAGGAGAAGGTTGACACTTCTCCCATCCCATTGGTCAAGACAATTGCCCATCAGTTGTTTTTTACTCCAAGAGAAAGCATGTAAATAACTTTGTCTTAACATAAACATGTTCTAATTATAACACCTGTGTGTGAGAAAGAACTACGAACTATGAAAAACATCAAGCTGTAAAGTGCACCAGAAAACTGAAGAAATCAGGGCGACATAGGGGTTGCACTGGACAGACTGCTCCCATTCCAGCAAGGTGATGATATTCCTCTGGTGGACAGCCCTGTACTGTTGGTGAACCAGCAGCTCCTCAGTCTGGTGCACTTTGGTCCCAGGGCCCAGCTCAGTAAACTGGGTGATCCTGATCACCACATGCCATGTACCAATATTCCTGGAAGGCAGGTGGAGAAAGAGGTTGGAGGGACCAGAGCAATGAGCTGCAGCAGGCCAGCAGTTCCCTACCTTCTGCTTCACAAGTCAGAAGCTCCGGGAATATTGGCTGGAGGCTGCTAGGAAGCAATGGCTCCAGCCCAGCCTTCTCCTGAGCAGCCTCTTATCTGGACTCTGCAGTGCCAGGCACTGTAAGGAGAGGGGATGTGAGCAGCATGTGGTACTTCCAACAGGGCACCCACACATGGCCAGGGGGACAAGAAGGCACAGGGAATACACCATTGCCAGTGGCATATCAGCTGCAAGAAATGAGGGCTCCTTGCCTTCAGCACGGCCACTGCCACAGCTCCTGCTCATGTTGAGATGTCCCCATCCTCATCCTCCTTACCTGGCCTTGATGAAGTGGCGGGCTGCTGTGAGGACCCAGCTTGTGCTGATGAGGGAACTCCTGCACATATGCCACTTGTCTGGTTGCCAGGGATGCTACTGGGCCAGGACAAGGCCCCTGGCTGGGCACCTGTGCCACCCACGATGTGTGTCACGCTGTAGCCATAAGCCATGGGACCATACTCATCAGCCATGGACTGGAGTCCACAGGTCCCTCTGTAAGTGGAAAGTCATCACTGTCCCGCTTGATGGCTTGCTGCTGCTCAGGCTCAAGGTCAGCTGTCTGCCCTATCCACAGACTTTTCATGGACAGCAGGCCAAGAGAAACTTGTCGTATTGTGTCTGTCCACCCCAGCACCGGGTGCTGGCAAGGAACTGCGGCTTCCCTGTGTGGTGTGGCCAGGGGACACAAACAGGCACCCTCCAGGGAAACCTCTATGTATCAGCCAAGCTCCCTTCCAGAGCCCGGGGCCACTTATCCACAGGTGTCCCATGTGCCCAGCACAGGCCCACACATGGCCAGGGGGACAAGAAGGCACAGGGAATACACCATTGCCAGTGGCATATCAGCTGCAAGAAATGAGGGCTCCTTGCCTTCAGCATGGCCACTGCCACAGCTCCTGCTCTTTGCCCACAGTGCCCTCAGCTCCAGGGCTGATGTTACAGAGGGGCTGGTTCCAGGTCCCAGGCCTCTGAGCCAGAAGAAGAGATGGGAATGGTGGGTGGGAGGAGCAGCACAGATTCATAGAACCACAGAATGGTTTGGGTTGGAAGAGACCTTAGAAATCATGTAGGTCCAATACCCCACCATGGGCATCTTGGGTAGGGATACTTTGCATTGGTCCAGCTTGCTTGAAGCCTTGTACAAATTGGCTGGGAACACTTGCAGGGATGGGACATTCATTCCTGCTCTGGGCAATGCATTCCTCTCTAGCTTTCCTCTGCTTGCAGGATGAGGGTGTACAGGCCCTGTGGCAGGCAGCCATGCCTGGCTCCCTGCACTGCCAGCCAACAGCTCGCAGGAAAACACTCCATGTGGCATCGCTGCCACTTTGGGAAGCTAGTTCACTGCCACCCTGCTCTCTGCAGCTGTTTGCCACCAGCTCCTTCACACAAATAATACAGCCAAGAACACGACTCCTGCAGGCAGCATGCATGCGTTTGGGAGTGGAGGAGCCAGTCTGGTTACAGACATGGCAGGCAAGCAGTGAGGGGCAAGGCCAGTATGCCACACAGGCTCACCTCTCCTGTGTAGAGCATGGTGAGACACAGGTACGATTGTTGATAAGATGGACAATTTTCTTTTTATTCTTTGAAGCAGGAAAATTAGACCGATTTTTCCCTGTCCTGTTGTATCTCAGTACAAGTCAATTCTGTCATGAATGTGTGGCATTTGGGCCTGAATATAAAACATTATATCTGTGTCACTGCTCTATAGGATTACTTCTCAGCTGCTGTCAGCCCTCTCTCTGAAGGACTATACAACTGCTAAGTGCTTCTCACAAAGAACAAGGCGTAGAGAAAACACTGATGAAAGCACAGATCATTAAGAAGCATTTAGATATATCTGATAAAATCTAGCTTTGCTTTTTGTGCCAGCTACACACAATTAAACAGATTAAATTAGGCTACACTGAGCTCTGGGTGGCCATACCAGCTGCTTCTGATACCCAAGTTGCTTCTTTAGAGTTTGCTCAGGAATTACTACAGCCTAATGTAGTTTTCAGTCTGAAGTGCTCTCCCATAGACTGGTAACATTATCCCTGTGAATAAAACTATATGTAATCCCTGCTCTTCTCTAAAGTAAGTTTAGAAGGTGCTTAAAATGTACACAAAAGTAAAGCATACACAGGATTAGCATCACCAGCTTCTTCCTCAGCTGAGTAACTTTCCCTGTTTTCAGCTACTCTGAAGTCAGTGTGGTCATGGCTAGAAGGCAGTCTACATGAGATCTTACATGTTTCTATGCAAAGTGTTGCTATGTAAGTAAATAATGCTCTGAAATGTCAATTTCAGCTTACCAGAGCTAAGCTCTGGTAACAGCAATCCACCTGGCAGTGTTACCACCCGGGCTAAGTGCCCTGCCTCTATCATGCACCAGGCTGATGCATCAGTACAGCTCCAGGTACCCAGGAACCTTCCCAGTGGGAGCAGGCTCAAAATGGCCTTAGGCTGCTCTAGATGACTCACTGATGCAGCTTTATAGAGTATGAAAACAGCAAAGATCCCTTTCCACACTGTGAGACCCAGCTGCTTTAAAGTGCCTGCCAACACAAGCCCACAGAACCTTGATACCTCAGTTGCATTCTACTTTCTGTCTAATTTACAGTTTGAATTTTTGGAGACTAAGACAGTTATGGCAAATCATCATAGGCTTTTCAATGAACTGTCTGCAGGAATCCCTCTCTGCTGCTGGAAAGTACAGAACAAGGTAAAAATTGAAAAAAAGAAATGGTATAAAATCTTCTCTTTCCCTCATCCAGTATATTCTTGTCATTGCCCATCCAAAGACCCAGAGCTCCCAGGCTTCCTACACACATCATTCAGCCTTCCTGGAGGATGATGTTCAAAGAAGTGGACCAGAAATAGTTATGGCTTTCTCCATTGTAAAGCATGTTTGCTCTTCCTTTCACTCCTTCCTCTCCTCACCACATCAAAATGAAGCCTCTTGGTATGTGGTCAGAACTCTTTCAAATATGGCAGAATCAAAGTTACATTTTCCACTGCAGTGTCTCTGCTATGTGTAAATGTATACACTGAAAGCCTCCTGAGCATCCTTAACCAAAAAAAAAAAAAAGGAAAGATGCATTCAAATTAACCTGCTGACTGATGGATGTATACAATTAATATGTGTATATATACCTGTTATTCTAGTCCCATACTGTGTCATGCCCTTTTAATGTTTTCAGTCAGAGCAGGGAAGAAATGACACAGACACAGAAGAAAGAGTGAAAGACTTGGGAAAGAGGTAAAATCTGTATTTGCAACCAAATTAAAGTTTTTGGAAACCTCAATATTTGAATGTGTCTTTTGAATTTTTTAGAAGTGCCCGGTTTTCAGAGGGTGATAGTTACCTGAAGTGTCAGTGCCAGCTGAGCATCTGCCAACAGTTGTTATTTTGGGAAATGCAGACCCAATGGGTTTACACTTCCGATTGTCAATATCCTTCAAGCAGTTGGTGAATGGTTTGTGTGTGCATTGGTTTTACTGTTTGAACGGCTTCTCCATTCTTATAATAAATCTTTTTCACGGTGAGAGGTTGAATTGCTGGTATGCTAATAACTGTCCATATCAAAATGAGAGTTCAATACATTTTAAAAGAGAATACGTTTTACATTTTAATCACTGATGAAGGTACAATATTCTAAGTATGTCTTAAAACCACCAAAGTTCACGCATGGATTTTCTCCCTCCCTTTCTTCCCTTCCAGCCTTTTGTTGTTGTTTTTGTTGTTTTCTGATGCCTATACAGCTGGACTTTGATACTCTGAGGTGGCTAAACTTCAGGGATGGAAGGTACTTAAAAACTACACCACTTAATGTTCAAACAATGTAACCCTTTTTTTCTAACCTCTTTTTTTTTTTTTTTTTCCTGTGAAAATTTGTGGTCTGCCAGAATATAAAGTGGAGCTTATTTGCATAACTTGATAATCTTATAGTACATCATTTTAGTGTCAAACAGGAGAAATTATTAGCATGTGATACTTTTTTAAAAAATGGAAACAGAATTAAAAATATTTGGAAAAATACCTCATACTGAATGTTTAATCGAGTAATACCAGCTAGAAGCACAACCTCTGCTGGCATAAAGGGTCATCTAGAAAGTTGTGTTTTTGAAAAAGATGCTGAACAACTAAACTGAATGGGATGAATTCCTCATGCTGATTCAAATTTTACTAGATAAATACAGACTTTGGACAAACCACACGGTTATTGGCTTTTCATTTCAGCCTGTTGCGGCATCCTGACTGTGTGTATAAATATTGGTATCTAGCACAGACGTTAAGTGCACATTAATATTTTTTAATTCATACAGTTTTGTGGTATTATGTCTTACAATTCAGTTGAGACATGTTTCAACTGTAAATCAATTCCCAAACAAAAAATAATTGAGGATACTTAAAAACTAGCTGGAAGTGGTTGATCAGACTCTTCAATTAATTAGGAAAAAATTAAAGAGATGATGGAGCATGTGTTGTAATCACTGCACCAAATAAGCTCAAATCAACAAAAAGCTAATAAGTAATCACATAATGATCTATGATATACTCTTGAGAGACAAGAAGAGTACAAAGTATCTACTACTTTCAAAACAGAGGGAACTGAAACAGTAGAAAATATTTGAATACTCCAGTGTTCTTCCCCATCCAAAGAACTGCCTCTTTCAAAGGGATGTATGGATAAAGTTGAAAGTTTCATAAGAATAGGTGTTAATTAAAAAAAAAAAAAAGGTAACAATTTTCTTGCACAAAAATCAAACTGAGAAAGATTGTGTTTAAGTAAAGATAGTGCTTAAATGCTTTTAGCATGTTGAGGTATGTGAGGAGGATTGCATTCCTGTCCAGACTGAGGGTAAAACAGCTATCTCGTTGAACGTCAGAACTCACAGCAGTTTTGAAGAAAATTAGAGCTTTACTACAGGGATTAAAGTCCAGAGTCCATCGGTATATAGAACAAAGGAAGGAACTCAGTCTGAGAAGGAATAAACTGACAGAAGCTTTTATGGAATAAACAATGAACACCTGCATTTTAACAAACTGTCAGCTTATAAAAAGTATCTCTCATTTTCATCTGGCCTGTTAACAGCAATACATCAAGAGGAAATAGCTCCAAATTCCAAGTATAAAATGCAGATCTAAAGCCTGTCTGAATGTCCTATCCAATACAACAGCAAGTGAGGAAATAAAATTCCTACTGAAGCATGGGGATAGCAAGGAGAAACGCACCTTTGCTTTACTGCATTACCACAGGACTACCCCATTGTGTGTAAAAAATCCTACTGAGGTAAAGTATTTCTGTTTCTGAAAACCCTAATGGAAACAATCTTTGGAAATCATGACAGAGAGTAAAATTAATTACATACACATATTATTTTTTTTTCCCTCTCTGGTTCCTAATAGACAACATTTTTGGAGCAGAAGAAAAATGTTTTTGTTTCCATGACGACAATATCCACTCGTCTCCTTTCTGTCACAAACAATAGTTCCTGAGCATATTTACGAAAATTGAAATGTGGGTAACTCAGAATGATAAAGCCAAGTGCAGAAAATTTTCAACTAAATAAATATTTGTATTCAGTCTTGTATCCATCAGCTTTGAAAATTTTCAAGGGCAGGATATTTGTTTGCTGTGCTGATAACATTCCCATTAAATACTTTGTCCTGCTCACAATGAGAATTCTTATTTAAACGTATCTTGAATGTTGCTGATGCTACCCTTAAATAATTGAAGTAATTAAAGCAGGAAGCAACACTGCATAACATCTTTCAGAACAGCAAAGAATGCCACGGTAGCTCTTGAGGACTTAAGGCAGCTGGTATATACAGTACACAAGAATACATGCTGAAAGGTCAAGTCTTTAATTTACAAGTGGCTTCAGGGTGTCCTTCTTCTCACAGTGGGCAATGCTAACTGTGCTGTCAAAGTTCAGCAACAGTCTGTGCAGAAAAATGTTGAACTGATCTGCTCAGGCTCTGCTTTCTTCTTTTCAATTCCTTCTCAGCACAAACCTCTCAGCTACAGATTCAGTCTCTTTCTTGTCTGTTGGACTTGTTTCTCTCTGAATAAATTCTTTACACTCACTGGGCCAGACTTTCAAGTCTTTTCTCCAGAAACATTTATTTGTAGAAGATGAAAAGGCTTTAAGAAGAGAAATGGAGACCTGCACCAATATGTACTGTACATCGTGCTAGAACTTGGCTGTATGAAGCCATACACTGATGCCAAGCCTCAGCTTTGAAAAAGTAAAAAAAAAGTGTTTTTATTGGAGTCATTTCAACCCAAAGCAAAATATGGTGGTTTGGGTTTTCTTTTAATGAGAATTAAAAAAATATAACCCACTGTTATCAAATTGAAAATGCTACTTACAGGAAATGCTCAGTGATCACATTTTCTCTTTAAAAACATGCAGACAAAAGATTTCTCTGGTAGTTTTTTCTATAACTTTGAAGAAGTGGTTTGAATAGACGAAGAATAAGCTATAGAAGGACTAGAACTTCAGACTCAAAGTGATGCCTTCAATTGTGTTGCCCTCCTGCCTGCATAACTATTTATGTTTGTGTCCATGGGGAGCACACTGTGCACACTGTGCCTGCACCACGATGTACAAGCAACCTTGTGTTCAGAGGACTCTCTTTAGGGCCACAGCACACTGATTAACTCAGCTATAGGTGCAGGGTGACAAAGGAAACCCATGTGGATTTTTTACCAATATGTGCTCCTGCCAGTTTTGTGCTGAAGCATGACAGCCCTGGAAGTACTGTGGGTTCTGCAGAGAAGCTGGTTAGACAGTAGGAAGTGGCAGGCAATGGGAGAGGCACAGACTTTATTTTCCTCTCATTAGCCTTTTTCACCTAAGGGCTTTTTTTCTTTTTTCTTAATGAAAGAATGTTATATTTCGTTTTTATATAAATGTTCTTATTTACCAAATCCAGTACTGACTTTCAAACAAACACCATCTGAGAACATTACAATGCCTGCTCAGACCAGATAAAGACCATCTAAGCTGAAACAAGAAACCAAAAAGGTGCTGTTCCAGATGCCCTTGTCTTCTTGATTACCACAATATCTGTGTTTCACCTCAGGGTACTATGCATTTCAGGTAGCCTGAGGTAAAAAAACAAGTGAAAGCATTGCACTAGGCAACTGTGCTCAAGGGTGCAGATTTTACCTCCACTGTGGCTTTAGCTCAGAATATGTGATGCATGGTAGAGGGTACCCTGAGGTGAAAAGGGAAGTTTTGTTGGCAGGGAGTTGGAGGCCTCTTTCCTGTTTCTTTTTTCAGAAAAATATCAGAAGCTTTGCTCATTCCTTTTTGCTATGATTCCTTACATGTGCCCATTTTGTAGTATTTTGTGTTTAGTACTGAAAATGAATCAGTGAGGAAAAAAATACCATGGGTGCAACATGATGGATGCAAAACCCCTCACAGCCGAGTTGAAGCACTGAATGAAGAATTACAATTGGATTTTACCTCAAGGCATAAAACCCCTGAAAAATGTGAGTTTGTAATGGAAAGGCTGTTGCTGACACAACCTTAACTTGAACATTGCCAATAGTCACACTATCACTTTATATAGCAGTTTAATGGCCAGCTTTTTGCCTTGCCAGTGGGAACACAGCCAGTTGAGGAGATTGGGTTTGCATGCTATAAAGCAGCTCAGCCTTGGAATCCGTTGATGTAAAAACGCTCATTCTTCATTAGCCAAATGTGAAATAATGGACTGAAAATAGAAGCATGTGACTTGCATGTTGAATTTACACTGGTGCTGTGTACGTACAACTGTCAGCTCACCTCTAGAGTTTAATGGACTTAATGAGCAGTTAAAATGTTTTAGGCAGCCTGTGATGGACATCTGCGCTGTCAGTCAACAGCTGCAGTTGGCAGTGAGTTCTTCAGAGTGACCCACGTGCAGCAGAGCCTGACCTGCAGGAGCTACTGCGTTTTATAGCTCAGGCAGTGCTCCTCAGCTTGCTCTGTTTTACTGAGCCATCAGATCTAAACAACCCCCTTCCTTCTGAGATGCAATAAATACAATAATAATCAAATGGCATTTCTTTAGCTATTGATTTTCCCCCTTGCTTGAAATCATCGGTAGCAGGAATTACAGTCTGGCAATGGCAATTCAGCCATTTTAAAGAATATTTTGGCCCTCATGTAAAAAAAATGCATTGGATTGGGGCTATCAGAATGCATTGTGAATAAAATATGTTGAAATTATATGATATTATGAACTGATTAAAATAAATGAGCCATGATTTATATAAATTTATAACCTGCATAAAAAATGCCAGAATGCATAGGACATGACTGTTTATATATATATATATTTATATACTTACATATAGTGTATAACAAGTATTATATTATGAGCAAACCGAAGTGCACCAGTTTCAACTTTATTGATATGATTTTCATTTGAGTTTACTCCAAGTGAAATCTCAGAGAAGTGGACATGTTTTCAAATTTCAGTTTAACTGTGTATTTCTATCTGCAAAAATATTTTTCAACTCATCCTAATCCAATTGTACAAAAATCCAATTGTAATTCTTTCAGGGATTCCCAGCCAGTATCCTTGAAATAAATGCATCACAGAGGAATGAGCACTGTCTGGGAGCTTTTATTTCCTTCCTAGCCTCAATTGCTTTTAAAAACTTTGGAAATGTCTGAGATAACGTGCGAGTGTATTTGGCATAGGATGGGGTCTCTGACTACCCAGGAATTAAAGAGCTGAAACTGTATGAAAAGTATGAAAAGTTGGTGGTCAGACTTTCAAACCTTGTACCATGTTTAGGTACTGACTTAACTGAGGTTTCCTTTTTTAGGAGGAAGTTGTTTTAGAGTTGGGATTTATAGATATTCATGGCAGAGAGGTGGAAGCAGGCAGCAGTTAAATTCTTCTGAGTGTTGTAGGGCCAAACTGCATCCTTCAGGGACCCTCTGCTCTCACCCTGCCAGAGTTGCAGTCTGAGATGGGTGACTGTGCATCATTAAGTGCTGCCAGGAATGCACAGCCACCATGCACACCTGCCCTGGGATGCCAGCACCAATTCATTTTTGTTTCCTTTCATTCAACAAGAATCCCAGTGTGAATTTAGTTAGAACAACTGTATTTAAAAGTGGAAATAAGAATGAAAACAATACAAGCCCAAATCTGCACTGACTTTTTCTTTCTGCCAAGCATATCCAAGTGGAGGTTTAACTGTATTTATGCAAATGCAGCTTTAAAGAAGCTTTTCTCTTAGTCCTAATTATGAAAATCCTCTC
Source organism: Polioptila caerulea (assembly GCA_013397295.1). Lineage (NCBI taxonomy): Eukaryota > Metazoa > Chordata > Aves > Passeriformes > Certhiidae > Polioptila > Polioptila caerulea. The sequence goes on from VYXF01011906.1 coordinate 1,563,918, forward strand.
GAGTCAGTCCACAGTGGGTTATGTTGCTGTTTTTCATAACTGAGAAAATTTGTGTTATCTTGAAAATCTTCAGCTGCCTTCTGCTTGATGCCCAGAAGACTTTGCTGTAACTCTGCTCAGGGGCAATTGTTCCTTACACTTATTTTAGGCTCTGTTCGACAGGACAAGCAAATCAATCTTTCCAATTCAGGAGCTGATGAACCTCAACATTTTATGAAGCATTGCCATGAGAGTAGGAACTGAGTAGATGGCTTTCAGACCTATTCAGTGTCACTTTACACAGCTAGGATTTCTACAAATGCAGAATACTCACCTGCCCGAGTCTGTTGAGCACAAATAACAAACACACTTTGCATTTAAGAGCCAACATGTGACTATATATATATAAAAATATATATGTATATGTGTGTGTGTGCTCCACTGGGCATAACTAGTAGATTTTATACAGTTTTAAATGAGATCACATGATAAATAATTATTTTCNCAGATCAAACTAAATAATAAAACATCCTTTTTATAAAAAAATGGCTCTGTGACATTTTATAGCTTCTCTCTCTCACTTGGTGTATACATATGCATGCAAACACACTTTGCATTTAAGAGCCAACATGTGACTATATATATATAAAAATACATATATATATATATGTGTGTGTGCTCCACTGGGCATAACTAGTAGATTTTATACAGTTTTAAATGAGATCACATGATAAATAATTATTTTCACTTAGTTGACCCTTTTTAGTAGTTTTTTCCAAATAATAGCATCAGAGGGTGACAAAAATTTATAACTTTGTCTTCGTGCATGAGAATTTCCTCTCCTGTCTGTCATTAATAGTAAAATCTCCATGCTTAGTGAAACAAATTATGATCATATTTTGAAAAGACCATAACTGGGCAATTCTTTCAGGGCTGATCCCTGAAACAATCTCTCTCCTGATAAAGTAACAAGTGAAGTTTTGGTTCAAGAGGACTCCATAATTTGCAATGAGTGCTTGCTTAAACTTCAAGATGTAGGATTCAATGCAGGCTTATAATTGCCTGTTTGAGAAGAGGCTATGTAGAACAGGATACCAAAAATGCCTCCTAATTTTAGTTGTGTAATTGTGGGGCATCCAACGAAGCATAAATAATTACTATTTGAAAATTAGAAACTTTTAAGTTTAAGGCATCTGAAGTTGTGCACTAAAAATGCCTTGTGAATCAGTTATTTCCTCAACAAAAGTCTGAGGGAAGACAGTTCTCTTTCTGTAAGTCTGCAAATAGCTCGGCCATCAGAAAGTGTGTCTCATGCACTATAAAATTCTATATTTTATTTTTTTCTCTGTTAGTCCTTCAGTCAATGAGAACTTCTGCTACCCTGTTTTTCATGTCAGATTGAAACGTGAAATTTAGATTGGCTGGTCTTACAATAACTTGTAACCACAGTCATGGGAGTTGTTTAGTCTTGTCATGGTTTAGTTTAGAATGTCTTTTATTTTTTGTGATTAAAAAAAAAAATAAAAATGAAGAAATATGAACTCCTAAAATGATTTCTGTGAAAAGTACATATAATTATAGTGTTTTATCACAGTATGCAAAGCTTACAAGACTATTAATAGGTGCTTTCTCATAATGTAAAGTGTAGTTGGAAGTCATTGGGAGTATCTTGATACCATCCACAATTGAGTCTTAGCCAACTCAGTAAATCAGGGCTATTTTTCATTTGTAGGAATGCTTTGCAACATGTTAATTGTCACTAAATACATAACAATATTCTTAGATAATGGATGGTTTTGATGCAATATAGTTCTTCTGAGAATCATCAGAATCCTACTGTTAAAATCAATAATATTTTAATAATTTATTTATTCAAAATTACATTTATTTATTTAGCAGAGCTCTAACAAAACATGCCTCTTGCTTAGTCTTCAATTGTGGAAATAGTGTTATCAGGTTAGTAAATTGTGACACAGGAGAAGATAGGGAAGTCAATTTTTCTTCCACAAGATGTAGGAGACTTCAACCTTTTTTAATCTCTTTCCTGTGGTCCTGACTGTGAGAACCAAAATGAGCACAGATAAAAAAAACCTAAGCTAATGACTGTGATCTTGAGAAGAATGATGCAATACTAAATTTATGATGTTAAGGTTGTAATTCAGTGAATTCTCTCAGCTACACTGCAAATGATTAAATATTCTTTCTTCTTTCGCTAAGTTATTGAAAAGGTGAAGAGTTTGTAAGATAATACTTGGCAGAAATACTTCTGAACACAATTAGCTGTAGTAGCTACATATTCTCAAGTTGTCTTTATCCATATGCTTATCATCTACAAATTTGTCAGACCCAATAATTCAATTTCCAATGGTGCTTACACTCAGTATATATTTAAATAGAGTTGTATCTGAAAAGGGCTTCAACCTACTGCCTTACAGAGAAGTCATCAGGAGGCTTCAGATCAATTTCTGTTATAAAAAGTCTGTTATTGCACATCCATTAATTCCTGTAACGCTGACCTTTATGACACAGCTTTTCATGCTTGAGAGACTATTTGGATTCAGCAGAATCTGTTCAGCTGCCTTTCTGCCTTTGGGTTATAAAAGAATCCTATTTAAATAAATGAGGTAAATCCTACTTTTCCTCCAGATAGGAGGAAAATGAAATGTTTCAAACCTAACCAAGTTTTCCACTTCAAATTGTACAAGTAAAATAATGAGCAGCTGAATCAGTACAAAAAAAAAAATTGAAGGAAGTGTTCACATAATCCAGTCTTAGGCAGTGGATATGATCAACTTATTATCCAAACTGTTCCTATTGTCAAACTCTTCAGAGAGCTCTGATTTACATAGTCTGAACCACCCTCAGAAATAAAACCTGTTTCTCTCTCCACTGCCTATTGGCCAGACCTGAGAAAAAATAGTCAATTAAATTATGTGGCTAAAAATATGCGGCGTCAATAACATATTTCATCACAGGACAGGCTTACTGCCAATCTTTAAATATGCGTCCCAATATGTTCATGAGGTGGAACTGGGCATCTTTTTCCAAGTTTCACAGGAATCATGTAGCATGCCAGAATGATATGGAGGACCCAGAGATTATCATTGGATCTGTGCTGGATTCAACAATATATAGCGATTTAAAAACGTTGTTTACTTAGCAATTCTGATAAATTTACAATGAAAGCATGCCTTGCTTATTCTTGAGGAGTGCCACCAAAGCTGGGCTTGCCAGCAAATGAACACAGCTCTCCTTCCCTCAGCATATTGCCTGGGGTTGCATTGTTGACTTGGCATCCAATGGTGGAGGAGCAGATCTTCAGATTTTTCTTTATTTTGTGGGTTTCTGTAGGTGTGGTACCTTTTTTCACCACTTTTTCCCCTTTTAGACACTGTTCTGTGTTTCTCAGGTGTGATGTTTTTCATGGGTTCTTTAGTTTGCATTAAACATATAGATATGCTCTTAAGAATTTCTTGGCTCAGTTTGAGCTGAAGAAACTTAAAAAGTAATGAAAAAGCATTTAAAAGTTGTTTTAAAATGGTATATATAGCACATGTAGGTATGAATTCATACACCAAGTGTTTTCAGCCCAATTTCTGTCATGAGTAAATCAGTCTTATTGAACTAATAACTGATTTCAGTCTTTCATTGTTGTTTTTTTCCTTTCAAATTATTTTCTTCAGAAATAATGGATCTTTTTTGTTGTTGATTAAAGAGATCTTGATTTGAAAATAAATGTATACACCATATTAAATCTACACACCTCTATTCCTTAATTTAATGTTTTATTTATTAAAATGCTAAGTGATATTTTTTCACATTCATTGTTGGATACTTGAACTTATTCTTTGTGTCAAACTACTGTAAACGCAAAATGAAATTTTATTTTAAAAATTATATTTAATTGCAGAAAATGCATATTTTTTATTTTTAATTAAATACAATGACTTTTAATAGATTGATGGCATATTTTTAAATTAAAATACTTTGTACTATGAGATAATTGATTTATAAATCAGAAAATAATCATTGTAGTTAATAAATTAATCTAATTGCTTATGGTTACATCTCCTCCAAGACTTCAAAATAATTAGCTTTTACTCTTTCATTGTTTGCTTTTGTTTATAGATTGGATGTGGAAGACACAGTAATACCTTTTAATCCCACTCAGTTTTATACTTTGAATGAACTAAATACTGTAAAAAACTGCTAAATCAGAATAAAGGGGGGAAACATGTTTCAACACTTGAAAAATTGCTGCTAAAATAAACACTCACACATGAGGTTTATACATGATCTTACCTGATATTACTCATCAGTTTCCTGGTTTTATCTTTCATAAAAACTTAGCTACAAAAATGTTCTACTTGTCTGCTGATTTCAACTACTTAAACGTTTTTAAACAATTATATGAAGACTAACCTTAATCATTATTACAAATTTGACTTTTGAAATATTTACTTATTTTTTGAGGTATTTCAATCTTTTTGTTTAAATAATATTGTCTTAGATTTTAGTTCCTGAGTAGTACTTGAATACGTGTAAAACCATAAAAATTTCTTTCTTCTTCAGAGAGTACAGACTAAACCAGAATAATTTACAGGGTGGATTTTGTTCTGAGGGTGTTTGAAAAGCATCGCAAAGAGACCAAAGCAATTTTGCCACAATACTCTCAGGTACAACTACAACTCCCTAAGTACATAATTGAAATTGATTCAATGTGAAATCAGTTGAATAGGATTGATTCCTATTGAAATCAAAGAGACCACAGTAATAAGTAACAATTAACTGCTTCAGTCAGGGTGACAAATCTTTAGCTCCTAGCTGTACAAACACAGCAGTTGAATGCTGTATCAGGAAAGAATGTTAATGTATTTTTTTTTTCATTTTGAATGCAGAAATTTATTCAGAAACACACCTCTGAATGAACTAAGACAAAAGAAGGAGAGTTTTAACATAGGTGCAGCTGCAAAAAGCAAGGTAATGCGCTCAACTGTCCCTTTTGTCACTTCGAGGGTCTAAGTTCAGATTTTTAATGATTACACTCTGAATATAATAAAAATTCTCTGAAGGTGTGTAAGAGGTATCTCAGAATGGCTGGGGATAATGCCTCCTGCAGAGAGTGTGTGTATGTAAAACTGTCATAGGTAATTATTATAGTAACACCTCTTGCATCACAAGTTATTTTGAGGGAGGGTGCAGAGCTCTTGTGCCACTAGATGCTGCTCTAAGACAACATCTAACAAAAGCAAAATCTTAAAATCCATGCAGTCTCCAATATTGCATGAATCATCACAGTTCTGTTTAAAAATAATTTACAGATTAAATCTTAAGCTTTAGAAACAGGTTCCAAAATTTTTTAAAAAAGAAGGGGCAGCGAGGGAAAGCACATCATGAACTGATATTAAAACTTACAGTATCAGAGCTACTGCATTTCTGGGAACAGAGTCTGAATAAGAAGGCCATTTTATCAGAAACCTAAGACTGTCTTATCTAATTCTTGAAGAGCTTTCTGTTAAGCAAATTCACATGCTTCAAAGAAGCAAAGCATAAATTTCTTAAGTCTTTCTATTTCAAAATATGAGATTTGTTCCTGCTTGAGGTTAGTGGTTAAACAAGTTTGCTGGTCTTGGCTGAACTAAGATGGATCCTTCACGGTGTTAAGCTAACTTCATCTTGCTGTATGGGCACTTGAAAGTTAAACAGAAGAAATGTTAATTAGGTCAGTGGAAATAAATCTGCAGAGCTGTAAGAAGAGGTTTGCACAACGTCTGCTGAAACAGGTGTGGTTTTAGTTTAGGCTTGCAGTAATTCACTTGCAGAAACAAACAGATTAATAAAAGAGAAAGAAAAACCTTTGAAAAGAAGACAATTGGCTCTTATGGGAAGCAGTGAAGGTTGGGACCAAGGTCCTTAGTAAACTAATTCAGAATCTGAGGAGATATGTATGTGGAAAGTTTTTGCTGTATAACAGGCTAAAATGGCAGCAGAGCAGATGACACAGCCAGATATTCCCTGGAGTGAATACTCAGTTTTTCTTTGACCCCAGTGAATACTTTTGTGTATGCTTAGCTTTCAGTAATTGTTTAGACTTTAGAAATTTTCTCATCTATACTTGAGACGCCAAACTGAACAACATACAGATATGATATAAATCAAAGGTTATTTTTTACAGAAAATGTTAGTAGCTCACTGATTAAATATGAAGTGGGCATTGAGAGATCATTAACACTGTGAAATGGATTTCTGACATTTTACAAAAGCAGCACGTACCCTTTCCTCTAGCTCTGTGGTGGGTCTTAAATGAATGAAGTCTTTCCTGATCATTTTCTTTTTGCATTTGGAGGTGATATATCCTACCAGTTATGCTCTACAGGAAATGGTTGAAATTAGTTTTCATTATTTCATTTATTCTGTACTTGCCTGTAAGGTTGCAGTTTGACCTTATTATACCATTAGAATCTGTAAAAGCTTTTTTTGAAGCCAAACACTGACAAATATGTAATTTTAAAAACAATTTCAGTGAAATAGAATTAAAATATTTTAAGGCTGTTTACACACAGTTGTCCATGCATAGTAAAACACTAACACTCTCTAGGATCTATTTTTATTTTTTTCCAATCAATAGGATACAGAAATATTGTGTGCTATATTAAGGTGTTCAAGGTACCTTCTACACATCTGGTCTTTCCCTCTTTTCCTCAGGGCCCAGGGAAATGCACACACATGTGCACACACAGACGTCCGTATAGTGAGTTAAGAGCTAATAAAGACATCAACCACTGCTCCCTGTGATGGGCTGTGACACATAACACAAAGCACCCTGCCTACTCCTGATATTGTCATTTCCTGTAAGTGCTAGATTCTCTTCTGTTTTTATTAGCTAATTCATCAACACCCTGCACCCAGGAAGGGACTCAATAAAGCCAATTAATTAGGCTGCCCTTTTAGGCACAAAGGAGGGAGGAGTACAGGAGCTGTCTAAGGCCACAATCCTGTTCAAATCGCGCAATTTCCAAAGCCTAATTAGCTGAGGTCTGGTATCGAGGAGCAAACAGAGGGGAGAAATATCGAGGTTCTCAGCTGCTTGCAGGGCCATTGTACCAGGGTTTGTTTCGGTAAGGCAGCGAAGCAGCAGGACAGGAGCCTCCTGGGACCACTGCCAGCCACGGCAGTGTGCAGGGGGAGGGAGAGGAGGGGGCACGGGCTGCCTGTGAGCAAACCCAGCCGAGGGACAGTCATGCCCCATTTTCCAGAAGCAGTAAAAACCACTAAGGAGATTTCTCCATCTGCACAGCTATTACATATCAGAGACAATGTCGGTATTTTCAGTAGATATATAAAGTTACTGTGTTTGAGATTTATTTCTGGCTGGTAAAAATAGTTTTGTCTCCTTCTGGGCTGAGTGTATTAGACGGCTTTCTTGTTTCTGTGATTCAGTAACAGTATCATTCTTTACAGACATAATGTGCATATTGCAGACGTCGTTTCGAAAAATAGATGGCCCGGGGCCACCTTTGGGGAATTCTCTAAACGAAAGAATGGGAAATGATCATCTCACACTGGGTGTTGAAGTACTCTCTTTGCATGCTGAGAGTGCTAAAAGAGGACCTGGAACAGTCCCTGTGCATGTATTTACACAACAGACTTTTGCTGCTTTGAGTTGTCAGCCCAGTGGTTCAATAATGTTCACTCTTAAAAGCCTTCAGTGTGCATTTACCTACCAGAGTTTGCATTGTAAAAGGCCTGTAAATAATTATGCTCCTCTACTGGAGAGGGTGTTAGCACCCTCTCAGGAACAAGGATGAGATTTTGCGTCCTTCAACGATTCCACCCCTCACAGCAATGGGAGCAAAATGGGGCCCTGCTTGCTGGGAATTCTCTCTCCTCTGAAATCCAAATGTAGCAGAAAGAGTATGTGCTGCCACAAATTATCTCTGCACCTCAGAAATGCTGGAGAGCTTCCCCCTTTCTTTTCTCCTTACAGAAGAGAAGTGCTTCAGACAGCAAGGAAGCATAGGATAGATGGGAGTGCCATGCATTAGTCATATGGAAGGTACTGTGAAAAGACTTAGGAAAAATAGATTCATATTTATGTTCCCCCATTCCTTCTCCAGTCGTGCCAGGAGGGAAGGGGAGGCAGCACAGTTGTGTTTCCACAGCAAAGGCACAGTGACCTGTCCTGGAGGCTCTAACTCTCGTGGAACAGCCAGCGTGGGGCCAGTGGTCATGTGCTTCCCTTGCCCTCCATTTCACCATCTGGGAAATGGTGCCTTCCTGGAGCTAGTGGACATTCTGCTCCAGCTCTGCCTGGGCTGCACTTCGGGGTCACTGTCTCTGTGAGGCTGCCTTGTCTTGTCCCTTATGAAACAAGGAAATGGACTGGGATAAAGGCCATTTAGCTCTCTAACCAATCTGCACTACTCTGTGAGATCCAGGGCTCGGTGTGGTCCTGGAGAGCAAATGGTGAGCTGAAGAGGACATGATAACTGAAGGACAGACAAAAAACAACCTACTCAGGCACCTTGATTCTGCTGCCTCCATCAGGTCTGACTTGGATCTGCTCTTCCAAAACCTGCATTAGGAGACAGCTGCCACGTAGGGATAGGGCATATAAATTATTAATTATAATTATTTTATAATAATATTATAATAATATTAATTAAATAATATTATAATAATTATGATTATTATAATATAATTATATATAACATATATACATATATATTATTATATATAATATATAATAATATAATTATTATATTATTTATAATAAATTATTTAAAATAAAATAATAAGAATTTGCATTCATTGTGGTTTTTTAAGAATGGCTTGGTGGCTTAAGCATAAAGCTGGATGGGAGATTAGGTACTTTCTTCTCACTGCCCTCTCTATTTTGTGTATGACCTTGGTGGGAGAGGCAGATCTGACAGGCATGGTAATGCTTCCATGGCATTTGATGGTGAAACATAACTGAAGTCCTTTGAGGTTATGCATGTATGGAGCTTGAGGAGAATAGTCCTTTCTTTTACAGTATTATAAAAACTTGAAGTTAGAACCCAGAAATTCACCCATCAGAACCAGTTTGTATCATCTGTGAGAAGTTATTTTGTGCTGCAGGCACTCATCAGTTATGAAGGATAGGCCCACCACGTAAATAAACTAAATCCATCTCATTTTACATGGATGCTCAAACAGCCACCTTATGATAACTCTCAATCACTGCCAAAGTGAATCAGACTCAAACTGTAGGAGTAAAAGAAAGTTTCTCTTCTGATTCTTTGGATCTGCATTGCAGAAATCTGAAATCAGCTTGCAAATAAGCTGCAATGTCATATGCTGTAATCCACAGCTCCATTTATACTGATGCGTGCCTTGTGTGCTCTGTGCTGCTGTAATTCCTAACTACAGTGGGAGTATCAAAGTTTGACTGCAGTCTTAGCCCTGATTTTAATGGCATTGTTGATTTTTATCATGGGTGCAATGCAGATTAAAAAAGAAGAAAAGGAAGCTATATGCATTACAGCTCATACTGTCTTCAGTTTGTTCTTTACTGCTACTAGAAATCCCTTCAGTCTGAGGAAATATAAAACCAAAATAGCAAAATAAATAACTTGGGGGTATTTGGAGGGGAATGAAAGCTGTTTCTTGGTCCAAGCGCCTTCATTGTTATAGGACTTTAAGTGTACAGAAACCTCAGACACCAAATATTTTAACCAATCCAACCAGTACAGAACCTCTAGGACAGAGAGAACCTGTGAAAAGCACAACTGCGGATTAAACAAGAAGGGCAGCATGAATTTTTGGTCTTACATTTCTGTCATGAAATTAAACTCATTAGCATGCAGGTGCACTCTCTGGGTTTCATGCAATACCTGTCTCCTTTCACCATGTGTACAGACAATCTAGCAAGTTTGCAGGCCAAAAGGGTCCCTGAGTGTGAGTCCACCGAGCAGTGAACAAGGCAGCACACTGCTTGGGGAATTCCCAGCACAGCTAACATCAACAGTGGGTATCAACAGTGACATTAAAACAAAAAAATGGCTTGTAATCGTTTGTAACTGACAATCACAGTAATTAATGGTAGGTAATGTTGCAGTTACTCATTATTCTTCCTTTTTCTTGAAATCAACTGTCATGTTTATTAGCAACTGATCCATGGTTAATAGTGGTTAGCATTAGGCATCCGAAGTCCTGGTTTACTAAACATAATGAATTATTCTGCTTCGTGGGGACCCAGCCATGCATTTGGTGTGTGAAATGGCAAATCCTTCACAGAGAACTGCAGGCACAGCACAGATTCTTATGATTCCACTTTGGGACTGAGTGACAGATGAAACACCCCAGTGAGAGGGAGCCCTGGCTTCTGCAAGTGGAACTGCCTTTTCCCATGCCCTAAGGACTAGAAGAACAACCTGAGGCTTTTTTCCTCAAAGGATCTGGGCTCAGGTCTGGGACAAGTGCACATCTCCCTGGCAGCTGATGGTGTTATCCCTGTGCCCCTGCTCTCTGTTGGCTGCATGGGTGTAATGTCTGCATTTCATGTTTTTTGTTGGTAGAGGTATCTTACCTAATTCTCACTCCTGCAAGGGCTGGGTGTCAAGATAATTCTCTGGGCTCTTCCTATATTTACAGAAGCTAGGGGAAGAGACATTCATCTCAGGTAAAAGCAGTGTCTAAGACAGCTGAGAAAAATGCCCCCTCCATGTACAAGATCATTTCTCTTTGAAAGGGGCTTAAGGAACTAGCTCAGGCTTCAAGCTGTTTTTTAAATGGTTGAAGTTAGGTGAGGCAATTCCACCTGCTGCATCTGCCTCTTTTGTAAAAAATCCCTTAAACCAGGGCTGTCATCTGCCATCGTTGGCTTTGCTGTATATCTAACATGGCAGTCATCATTATAGATGGAGTCCCTACACACAGTGTAATATGAAGTCTAGATAAAAGGACTCTGAGCTGCTGTCTGATGTTTGACACCTGACATCACCACTTTATACCCATATAAGCAGATGGGCAGCAGGAAACCTCTGCACACTAACCTAGCACAGATTATGCAATCAGGCTCAGACACAAAATCATGTTTTGGCAGGTTAATGTGCTGCTTCATGTCTACCAAGCAACTCTCAATATCCATGTGCAGATCTCCTCCTCACCATCTCCTATGTGCTCCTGTGGAAGGGGTGCACACAAATGGATGTCTTGGATTGGTTCATAATAACTTGTTAAGCCACTGTTGTCTTGTACCTCAGCCCCAAGGCAACCCCCACACTGGCTCTTTTTTTACTAGGATTTCATGCTGACGCTTGGGCATTTATCAAAATCTGTGCAGTCACACAGATTTTTGCTAAATATGCAACAAGCATCAGTGTGTAGGATATAGGAAAGGGAGTAGAGTGGTTATTTGAAAAATGTTTAGCATATGTTTGGTGAGTTTTCATGCATGATTTTGCTGGTAAAGGTTATCAGAAAGGTCAATTCATGTATGCTCAGAAAACATAATATTAGTTAAACCTTTTGTGTGCATTACAATGCAGCAGAAGATCGTTCAAAGTTGACCAGTTAAATTCTGTTGCTCGTGAAGGTAGAAATGCCCTGTCAGACTCCTGGGCTGCTTTATGAACCTCCTGGCCTGCTAAGCTGAAAGCCATTACTCTGCTCCCAGATGGCAGGAACGTAATTTGGACAGTCACATAGTCTCTTCTTTGCAGTGTGCCCATTTGGCAGCCTTTGAAAGCAGGTAAATGAACACTGTTTTAAAACAGAATTTTTATGCTTGTATAAAATGCCAGCTTGAGACTAGTAGAAACCTAGGTCCTTTGCTTACTGTGGAATTTGCACAGTGTGGGTGCTGGCAATCGTCACAGCATCAACACAAATATTTCTCAAGTCTCATTAGATGGAAGCCAGAACAGATACCTCAAGGTGCATCCCCATTTTCATCAGCATGGATATTGCAAGGTTAATCCCCTTGTCTTGTGAGAAAATGTCAGGTGATTGCCAAGGGGCCCGTGCAGTGTAGTCCTGGCATCCTGCTAGCTGCCTGCTTCCTGGGCATCCCAGGGTCTCTATGCTTAGATACCAACACAGCTGGTCCAGATGCTCTGCCACACATGAGGAGGACACAGCAACTCTTCTTCCTGTACTCTCCCACCTCCTCTCGCCAATGCCATTCCTTGTTCACAGACATAGCACCCTGCAGCTCACCATCTTTGGTCTCTAAGGAAGTACAGATCAGATTCAGCCCCCATGACTCCTGCCTGTGAGGATTTTGAGGTTTCAGCTTGCTTCTTGAGGCAAACCTGGTAGTTAGGAACAGGAGAAACATGCAAGTTGCATCAGGTTGAGAGATGTAAACTTGCTGTGCCTTGTGCAAGAAGAATACATATCTTTCTGAAGCAACAAACCAGGCCACCTGTGTGTCCAGAGCTGGATTCTTTTAATCTGTTTCTGACTTCTACTCCCACTTGAGAAGCCTTCTCCTTCCATGTAGTGCGGTATGTTTCTTGTTTCTGCTCCTGGCCTTCTCTCTTCTCACAATAGTGCAGCCAGGGAGATATTCTTAACTTTATGAGCATTACAGCCCTTCCTGTACAGAGTGTCTAATCAGGACAGATGAATTGTTAGAACATCAGAGGCAAATGACTTGTTCCTCGGTGGTTTCAACAGAAGAGCTAAAAACATGATTTATCTGAGCTGTCTCCTTGTCCATGATGTTCCATTTAAATAAGTTCTGTAACTTCTGCTCCTTTTCCTTCAATGCCACCTGAAATATTTTCTTCTCTCTTTCCTTAGTGTTCTTATCGGAGTGTGGAAGCAAAAGATCAGGAAGAAAACAATCATTCCACACATTCACAAAGGGATCCATAAATGACTTTCAAAGAGATTCTTTCAAATACTGCAGATGCACTTCAGGCCATTAAGCTCTCAACAAAAAGATTTGTGTTCCTCCCATTTCAATCCCTTGACAGGTTCAATTGCTAGATGTAGAAGTTTTTAATTACATATTTAGAAATCTTTATAAACTGTTGGGATTTCTGAGCAGAAACTCAGCACAGCGAAGGCTATAAGGTCTGCTCAGGCAGGAAATCCTTTATAAATAGGCATGCACTGAAATAAAAAGCAAAATAACCATAACCTCAAGCTATGAATCAATGTTTTCCTAAGAGCTTAAGACCCTGAATCAGTAAACTCTTTAAGAGTATCCCTAACTGTAAGTGACCTAATTAACTTCAGTCTTAAATGTATCATCGGTTTACTCAGTTGGGATTTTCTCTTACGAGCTGAAAAAATTCTTTCAAAATTAGTTTTTAGAGTCTGCAATTGAGGCCTCAGTGCAGTCTGCAGAAACTCAGTGCCTAGAAAAGTGCAAAACATAAGTCAGGAAGGCAAGGGAGGACATAAGTTAGTAGTGCTGCCCCCATTTACCAGTGTGAGCCATAAGGACCCAAAGGTTCATTTAGGGCCACACAAGCAGAATATGGCAAAGCCAGGGAACAGATACCAGACTTCAAAGTCCTGCTCTCTATATTTTAATCCTCTGGTGTATATCCTATAGAAATTCTAACCAAACTTTATTCTCCTTTAAACCTTCAGCTCACAACTCAGTAGGTAGAAGGGACCACACAGCTGGTTAGCTAATACTTCACCTGCTGGGGATCAGGTAACACATATTCTTCCTTCCTAGCATTTATTTAGAAACTAGAGCATGATATGCTTGTGGAATATGTTTTTTGGATAATAATATTTGAATTTCAAAGGGAAAGTGAAATATTTTAATTTTGCCTAATTCAATCAGATAGTTTTACCCAACGTAATATTGATAACCAAGCACATTAAGCAGTCTAATGCAGCTCATTTCATATCATAGGAGTGCAAGAAATAAGAAGCAGACTGCCAAACCTTGAGAAATTAAATATAAGTACAGAACACATAATAAAGAGAAAGAAAACATTGCATAAGTTTTCTGAAAAGAACAAAGCTATAATTACTTCAGCCAAAGGCCAGCAATAACACAGACACTGACAAAATGCAGAGATTTCATGTACTTATTGACTCAACAAAAAAAGTCATTATTTTAGCAAATGCCACATTACATGATAATAATCAAGCTACTGCACTGTATCTCTGAGATATAAAGCACCTTTTACTGGAAATCAAAGGCATTTTTCTGAATAGTTGAGAGAACTTTATGGTTCTTTGATTATATGGACACATATTTTACTTTTTGTTTTTCTAATATTTGGAGCTGATTTTTTACTCTTTATGGTCATGAAACCTTCTGGGGCATTTTTGTTGGCTTTTGGTGAAGTAGCTGCGGAGTTAGGATGGAAACTTTTAGCATGCCCAGCTAAGGCATGTTTGAGTTCTGGATGATAAACTTGCAATATGAAATGAATGAAAAAGATAGAAGTGAGCTTATATTTAAACACTTAGTTTCCAATATTTCCATCCATCCTTAATGTGAACATTGGATCAATGACAGTGAACCTCCATTTCAAGACCAAAGGTAACACCAGGCTCTGGGAGAAGATGCTGAAGAATGCTAAGAGGGTACCAAAATTTGTACCTCTTGTGGATGATGAGAAGTGGGGAGAGACAGCATGTCTTCAGGATAAGTGATTCTGTGGCTGTCCTTGGAAGTCATCGCCAGCTGTTTCCAAAATATAAATGTCACAGTCACGGCAAGACAGCCTTGCTTGATATGGAGTGTATTAGTCTCATCAGTCTGTCTGCCTTGCCCTGCCTTCCAGTCTTGGCTATTTTTGTGTTGTTTTAGAGAGAGGGGACAGATGAGTATTGGAATATTTTAGCTGAGGATGAACCATTTTCAGTCTACTTATAAGGGCCATCTTGCCATCCAGGTCACTGTTAGGCTGGGCAATCTGAAGTGCCAACCAAATTCAGAGTACAAACATCACTTCAAAGATTGAAATGCCTTCATTCTTGTCTTATTAGTGTGTTTTGTTTTTTTTTTTTTTCATAACAACAACTGTGATCACATCCATCTTAATTAAGCTAAGAAAAAAACCTGAAGAAGAATCCCCTACCAGCAGATGCAAAAGGCTGATGTATTAATCTACAGCTGGAATGTAAATTGCAGGTACCTGAGACTGGCTGTTTCAGTAGTATGACTGTGATGGATTTTAAGTCTATTCCTGTATGTTAAAAAAAACTCACTATATATTTAAGGAGCTTTATTTGCCGATGTACATTTCTCTCTCAGCTGGTATGACATGAGAGAATGAAAAACCAACCTCTAATGTCTTTGGGATGGCCAGTGTGATTAAACTTCCTGACTGTGGCTGTACTGTATGTTATATGAATGCATAATTTGTGGGTATATTTCATTTTGGATGTGGTGGTACTGATTAGCCTCTGGTACCATTTTTTTTTTTTCCCTCAAAAACATTCCTCCATTCAGAAGACTTTTTAAAGTGAAGAGGAGACAGGAAACAGGTTATTTTTATATATCAAATTTAACATCTACTGTATCTATGGATAACAGGTTCTGAGGTGAACTGCTGAGTGCGTCACAGTAAGCCTGGCAGAGTTAAGTGTGGAAAGTCAGTCTGAGCAAAGGCTGTAATGGATTTGACCTCGAAGAGCACTGCAAAGAGAAATTGCAGATAACCATCTGAACTGACTTCAGAAGCCAGTAGCCCTGACTGCCTGGATACCAAGAGGAAAGGGAAGGACTGAATAGATGGAGTGAACAATCAGAAATACAAGGTTGAATAAATGCTTAATATTTGAGGTGTTGACACTAGAAGAAAATAGAAAAGCAGTACATTTCCATGCTTGATTACAAGCAAGTAAGGAGACTAAAATTCCTTAGACAGTTTTATAAAAGTAAGATATATTTTCAATTGAAGTGAGATGTGAAAGTAATATAGGAACAATAAAGACGTTCAACTGGGAAAATCTTAAACTCAGCCTAAACTTACCTTTCCATGGCAAGTAATTACTGATTAGGAATACTAAGGAGAAACTGTGGAGAATGTGACTTGCATTCTCCTCAGCAGACCTGAGTTCAAGGATCTAGAAAGGGCAGAAAAAGGGAATAGACCTTTCTGATCATGTTATATCCACATCATGTTTTATTGGATGGACTTTATGCTTGGTTGTTCTTCATTTTACATTTATTAGTACAAGTAGGGATCAGAAAGTGCCTTGAGGATCCTCTGTAACTGGGACTGCTGTGAGCAAGTGCCACTTGTTTTCTCTCTATTATATTTAAAGAGAGGCAAAAGAGGAAAAAAGAGTGTGTGCATATGCTCACTGCCACATCTGCTCTATGAAGCTCTGAGTCAGAGTCAAAATAAGCCTTTAAAGGGAAAATAGACAGCAGCATATTTAGTTTTGATTTATTAAAATAGTTTTCAGACTGCAGTCTTATTTGTCCTGTGAGAACGGCACTCTCTGGTAATGGGAGCATTGAATTTTCATGTGAAACATTTTAGAGAGCATATTTTTTTCACCTACAAGAGTGTGACAAGAATTTGCTCTTGTATGATGATGTGGAAGTTATAGCTGCTATGCTAAACATGTATTTATGATCACTGCTGGCACGACTGCTGTGTATTTTGTTTATGTTGTTACAAACCTACTTGTGACACATTATAAAATATACATTCTTTTGTGGTAGTCTTGCACTGAGGCAGAATAAATCATGCCTCCTACATCTGCTCCAGCTTTTCTGATATTGCCCATTTGCTGCTCCTTACCCTGGAGAAGGGAGAGCTTGTGTGGTTTTTAGTCCCATACCAGGTAATATTGAAGGCCTCATGAAAGGGTAAAAGTAGATGCCTTAATACAGCTGTCAGAGAGGCAAACCCCAAACCACAGCATGAAGCAGCTACCATCCTTCAATCAGAATAACCTGCTTTCATTAAATGCTAGTCTGGGAATGGTCTAGACATGCTTTAAGCATGTGAGGAGCACAGTGAATAATTTCAAAATGGGGAAAAGAAAAAAACAAACCTAAAATAGAAACAAAGCTTCCAAAATGAACAAGAGCTAGCCAGATCTAGCACTCGGCAAGAAAGACTGAAGTCTTTAATTTTCTGTGGTCTTTCATATTAATTTCGACAAGAACATGACTGCTATCTCTGTGTGCCTTTATCATAGACGCTTCACTGTGATACTTTGGGAAATAAAAAAGAAAACACTGTAAAATACTTGAAACACTATTTTAAAAGCTCAAGATTGAATTTTTAAAAATTACATTTGTTTCTTTTCACTTTCCAAAGCAGCATTTTTCATTCTTGCTTAATTAACAACGTTATAAGAGTGTTTTTGATTGAGTATAATAATTTGATTTTTATATGCATGTTCTTCATAGTCTTTCTTCTATTTGCATGTCAATATTCCTCTTGACATCAGCAGTGCAAACACAAACCTTACTGTTTGATATTGCAACAATTTACCATTTCTTTTTTTTTTTTTTTNNNNCATTAATTTGCTTTTATATAATAAGTAAAATTTTTATAACAACAGTTCCAAACTTAATGTATTTTGGATATTTTATTGTCTTCCCCCATAGCTGTGAATGCTAGGAATGAATATGAAACAACCCTGAGAAGGAAATGATGGGAACTTTAGCGGATATCACTGTAAAGCCAACATTTGCTACCTGTCATCACAGGTGTTTTTAAGCTTTTCTCTTAACCCAGAAGATAAATCACACCCATATGTTATGTACTACTGGGATGTAATTTTTATTTGATGCTGAACTTTCAATGGTGTTTAAGTACTGAGTCTTCAAAAAACATCTGGTTATGAGGCATTTTGTTTAATTATGCTTTGTTGTTTTGACTCTCCTGTAGTGTTTATCATCCTGAGGAACACAGCTGAAGATATAGGTCAATGACCCCTCAATGACCCCTCTATCCATATACTCTGGCACACCAATCCGCGGGGGATTAGCCAACTAAATGGAAATTTTATTCATTGCTTCTTTTGTGTTGCTATTCTGAATGACTTTTTCTATAAGGCTACACGAGTAAAAATCTAAGGTCAGCAAAACTTTGTTTGCTCAAGTACTTTTAGGTAATGCTTTCCAGTGTAATGTAAGGATAGTTTTCATGCCATGCAGCTCACTTTATTCAGTAGAGAAAATAAGGGGAAGAAAGGAGCACAAGCAAACCACAGAGCAGTTTGCTGAATGTTCTCAAATTTCTTTTGACACTTCATGGTGACAGAAAGCCCTGTGCTAAATATATTTGTGCTGATCTGCTGTGAAAATTCACTGTTCGATAGCTTCCAGAGTTTCTCATCTCTTACCTACGGTGTGCAAACCTACACCTCTTGACCACTGGGCTCCCTTGCAGAGTGTGGATGGCCACTGTGTGTCTCAAAGACTTTTAAAGGATTTTTGTGAACTGCTTCCCAGGTGCATCTCTACTTTCAATCTCCTCACGACAGAGAATTTTCAGTGTATCATGCCATTTGTGAGAGGCAAAGTGAACAAATTCCTTAGAATATAAATAACTGTGGGCTCAAAAAATCTAATAATTTTTGCTTATTTTTGACAAATATGACTTAATTGTAATTATTATTAACAAAATTTGGCAATATAGTGATACTTTATTTTTTCTTATGTCATAAAGCTGGTTGTTTCACAGCTGGCCCTGTGGACTGGGAATTAAGGACAGAGAGGTTGAAATGGAGCATAAGGTAATTTAATTTATTATTCTTGATTTTGCCCATCTACTTCTTTGGCTTATATAATTTTAACACTGTTAGTGTTCTCCATTAACTGCTTCATTTGAAAAACAGCTTCAGGGTAATTCCAAGACAATGTTGATTTCAAAGGAATAGAGCAGGTTAAATGAAATTTCTATTACAGCATTCTATTAAATATCTGCTAAGAAGAGAACATAGTCAAGATTAGCGTAAATTGTTTGGTTATGCAGTCCTTGGGTCCTGTGTTTGTAGCCTAAGGGAGAAATCTGTATTTCTGTATATTCATATTCTACTTACACTTACAACATAATGATATAGTAAAGTAGAGTGATACATTCACAAAAGCTATTTTAGTTTAAGGAGGCCTGGAAATCTACAGATAGCTCAGAGGATTAACCGAATCTGCCACTCCACATTTTCTTAGGTTAAAGCCGAAGTCCAGAAAAGCCCCTTTAAGGCATGCATGACCGAATTCTAGCACTACTTGGTTTTGCTAATTCTTGTCTTAAAAGACAAAAAAAGTGGGTTTTCTGTCTAATCTAGGAATATAAATCAGTCAAGACATACCAATAAAGACTGAGTCATGGACAAAAGCACTTTGAACAAATGCTGAAGGTGTCTGAAAGAGCTGGCGTAACTACAAACCTCATCTCTCTGAAACTCCATTTGCCTGTAAATGCCCTATTGTGTCTCTCAGGTATAAATGGATCTGTGAAATTTGGTGTTCCAGCATGTTGTTAGTTAAACTTAGCTTCTGTTTCAGCCTCAGTTTACTGCTTATGAATCAGACGTTCACTTTGCTAGAGCATTCAAAAGAAAGTTGCTTGCTGAAGCTGCACTAAACTCATCCAGCTCCTACTGAAGTAAAAATTCTGATTAGTTCCCCATGGCTCATTCAGCTATGCAAAAGCTGGTTGGGAAGGCATTTTTCCTTTTGGAAATGGATCATGGAAAAGAAGCCAACTGGATTCCAGGTTGCTCTCATGAGGCCTCAGCAGGCTAGTACTCAGGGCTATTGGCAGACCTACCTTCCTACCAGCCTCTGCAAGGCGAGTAAAATAGAATTTCTACCTCTGTGTAGCTTTGCCTCATCTGGTCTTCTGATCATTCCAAATAAATGAAAGCCACACATGCTTTATTGCAGATTTTTGGAGTGCAGACATAGTGCAAGGAGAGGGGATAATTAGACTTCAGGGTGGTATCTCCCTCTAGCATCATAAATCAAAATTATTTAACACTGAGTATAACAGCATGTTTGTGGACCTTCTTTCTAAAAGCTCATCATAATTTTTTTCCCAGATTTTTTCCCTTTTCTCTCTTGGCTGAACCTTTCTGCTAGAGTAAAAAATTGAAATTTGGCAGCATAAAAGCTTCAGACAGTGAAGCTGACTTTTGATCCCCTAGGCCTTTGATAGTTGTAGAATGGGAACAAAATTTTTGATTTTTTTTGACCGTGTGTATAAATCAAACTTGCTGGATGCTACTGACCCCATTTGACCGCAGCATCGTGGTGGGGTTTTGCTGCCAGTCAAATGTAGGGGCCTGGACTCACCTGTTGAGGATGGGTATCAGCATCTCACCTAGCTGCAATCCCCACACAGATCTTATAATGACTGACATACTTTTCTTATCCGAAACCATCAGAGAAAGCTTTCAGTCATATATGTACCAGTCAGCAGTGACAGTCACATGTGAGTGGATGCCATCCTTTTTTACTTACGTAACACTCCAGCAGAGCAATTCTTTGTGCTGTATCACCCTTATGACAGGAAGGCTTTCGGTCAGGGGGTTGGTGAGTACGGGTTCCCAGAGAAAGGCTGGATAACTAAAGACATTTCCTGCAGCTCTCTAGATTTTCCCTAAAGTTGCACTTTTTTCCTGGATTATTCCAGTGATGGCATATGTAATTGCTGTTTTATCTGTTGCAATTTTTTTCCTTTTTTCTGTGGAAGACTTTTGAACTGAACAACACTTAACATGAAAATGAATATGAGTATGCAGTAATGTTTTTTTGTCTATATCTGTCATATAAAACTCTTCAAAAGTGGAAAAATGCTTTCTTCTAAGCATTAGGAGTAGACTTTGCATTCTTATCCTTGACAAATTTAATTGAAGTCACAGAAATTCTAGTTGCATAAACAACATACAGAGTGAGTGTGAGAACTTTTCCTTAAAATAAGTGACTTGCATGCTGAGAGTTTCAGGCTCAAATATGGTTATTTAGAAACTAAACCTATTACATATGTATATTCTGGCATATCAGGATAAGACTTTTACCCTTTGTTGCATTTCATCCAGGGAAAAAGAGGGCTGGGAATTCGCTTGAAAAAATATGACATAAGAAGCAGAGAAAATGGGCTTAGAGGAGATGGTGGGTTAAAACCCAGTAGGCATATCACTGAGTCATGCTGTGCCAAAATAAGATTTTAAAATTGTTTCTGTCATCTTATGAAAACCCACAACACTTCATTCTGAATACCCGAAAGCTCTTATAACTTTTGTTCCAAAAACAGTTGGCTGCCCTCGTCCTTGTTCCTTCAGTTATTCCTATACATTAAGAAGATGATATAACTTTGATACACTGCATTTGAATAAATAATATCCCTTTTCCTCCCCTGATGGAAGAGAGCCCTCTAAGCTTGAGAACAGCTATCAGAGCCAGTTGAATAGTATTACAAAATGCATTGGAACTGTATGAAAATGTTACTATTTGTTAAATCGGACTGATTTCTCCACCTGGTACTGCCAATTAATTTGCCCAGTTTAACCTTTTAAAATGTCATTCTTTGCTCCCTCTTAAAAATACTTAACTAATGCATTTTTCCTTCTCTTGGATTCTTAAAAGCTGCTGCCTTTTCCATGGCTTTAGGAACTTCTCAGGATGATTGTGAAAAGGAAGAAAATGCATTGCGAAAGCAGCTTCCCTCCTGGGAAGTGAATTATAATTTTGCCCCACTTAAAGTCATTGTAATGTAATTAATTTAGTGCTTCTAATCACCTCAAAATATGAAAATGCAAAGCAATGAAATTAGAATTATTCAAATTTCCATTTAAAACTGGCTAATGTCTGTCCATGGCATGGCAGTCCTGTTGGCATCTTGTTTTAATGACTATTCTGAATTCTTTTACAGTTCAAAAAAAAAAAATCACCTATTACGCTGATGTATCCGTATTCCCTATATTTTTCACAGTTATAAATCTTGTATTATGTTGGAACTTCTTTCTTCTTTTCAGAGACATTTCACTCTTAACTGTGATGTCCATTAGTATTTCATTCAGGGAACTATGAAAAATGATGATATTAAACACTTTACAAATAGGCTTTTATTCATCCTATTTGCCATAATGCAGAATGACTTGACTAGCAGCGATTTTTAACTGGATTCTAAGAAGGTGTCATGTATCAGTTTTGTCATTTGGATTAGTTGTTATGGTAATGAGACCATATTAATTATTCCTTGGAAGGTTGCATTAGATCAATTATATAATTAATATGTCTTGTTTCTTTACTTATTTGTTTCTCCAGTAATTTCTTGAGAGCAAAAATGTTAGTGTTACCATATGCAGCTAGTACTTTTCTGATCTAATTGCACAGATTATTTTGTAAACAGTACTCTATGGGGTATTTTTTTATGTTTTTGTTTCTTATGAAAAAAGGTTCATTTCACTCAAAAAAGACTCAGTTTCTGAGTATTTTAAAATTTTTTTAAATAATTTTTTTGCATATTTTTGTTTTCTTTTCAAACACAAGATTGTCAGTAAGAGAGTTTTTCTCTGGCACCGTAAAGCACACATGAACTGAAGGTATTTGTTGGCAAAAATTTGAGAGCTATGGCAGAGTCCATGCGTCTCCTGTTCTAAATAGATTCTCTAACCATCAGCTGTCAGATTGCTTTTCTGCCTCCATTGCCCACTTATTCCTGCCTGCACAGAGTCCTAACTTGAAGGGAGGATGGAGATAGGCTTCAGTCCAGACTTCATAGCCATGGTTTTCTTCAGAGTTTGGTAAGAGTCCACTCTTCTCCAACTCTTCTATGCTCAAAGCAGAGACTCCAGCTGAATTTAGATTCACCCAGACTTAGCTATGTTGAAGGGCAAATGTTTTTCACAATTCCTTATATCTTGCCTGCACCCATCTTAAACAAATGTACATCTACATATTTCTGAAAGGGTGTGCAACTGAGTTATTTATATACACAAAAGGAAACTATATCTGTGTAAGTTATTCCAGGACAAATTCTGTCCTGAATTTCCTCCTCACAGTAGAAAAAAAAAATCTGTTTTCTGAAAATGTCATGATTTGATTAAAACCTACTTATTTAGTTTTCTGTAAAATGCTGTAAAATCTTGTGGAGTTTGATTTATGAAATACACAGCCTCTAAATCTGTATTTGTGCTCAAAACAACTGCATTTTTCCTGACATTTAGGTAGTGATATTTTGGGCAACCCTACCTCCTAAGTGATAATTTTTTTAAGTTTTTCTGTCACTTACCTACCAAGACAGATAATTGCAAATATGCAACAGATAATGGAGTAGTTGTTCAAAGGCAACATCGTGTTTGTTCAATGGAGATCATCACTAAGAGAAAAGCAAATATCCTCCAGTTAAGAAAATCCCCACACACCCTTGTAACACAGAAGGGGGGAAAAAATTAGTCATTCTAGATCCATTCTCCAATATACTGCCAGCTTTTGCTACCACATTAAAACTTGACTGTGTACACCAAAAGGTGACATTATCTTGTGAACCAGGTTGTCACCAAATAAGTGTACACTCTTATATTTAGGAAGAGCTGAGTTCATCCTCAAACCCAAATGTTTCTGCCAGGCCCGGTAATCATATGCAAACCTCCATCCATGAATAGATTCATCCAACCCTCCATGAGGTTCTGAGGCAGCCAAGTGTGGTCAGTGCACCAGCTCATGGCAGCTCCTGCGGGGTCTGGGCACAGCAGACTTGACAGTGGTGGCCATCCTGCCCCTTGAGCCCCAGTAGATGGTAAAGCACTTAATGCCTTGTGCCACAGCTACAACCAGGCCCATGAGATGAATTGAAAGTGTGTGGGCTGCAGTTTTTTTGTACTTTAATTTGCTGTTATCCTTAATCAGCCAAAAAGTCTGAGCACTTTTTAGAGGATATTAGGGTCTCTGGGTAGCAAAGTGAGAGGTTATGGCATTCGTTCCTTCAGGCACTAGGTCTAGAAGAAGCTTAAATCCCCAAATTACCAGCTAGTAAATGGAGAGATACCAGTCCAGCTAAAAATTAGCAACTTTTTGTTCCTGAAGTGCTTTAACAATAAGCATATAGAGCTAATTATAATGAGCACTTGAGACATTTTGTTTCTTACACTGATCTTAATTTTACAAGCAATGCAATGGCGGTGGGGACCTACAGTGTACCAACATGTGATCGTGGTTGTTAGCAAGGTGAATGTACCCTTGGGCTGCCTTTTACCTTGTGAGGGCTGTGTCACTTCACGCAGGTGTAAGTGGCAGCTGAAAAGCAAAACCTTAGAGAAGAGATCAGAAATAAAAGTACCTGCACTGCAGTGTTTATATGGATCTTCAAAATAATAAATGACAGAATACAATGACAAACATCAGTAAGTGGTGCCCTTTACCACTCCTAATTTGATGATTACTAGTGTCATGGTCCACTCTAAGAACTACATTTTAAGAAGACTTAAAGATTATCAGCTTTGGTCTGGCAATTGTTTGTGCCTATTCAACTGCCATTATCTCAATGTCCTTCCCAATGAGGCATTATGTAGAATATGTAAAGTTGCTTTACCTTACTAGTTTCTTCAATATTGGTGCCATATACTTGATAAATATTTGTCACCTTTACATGATTCCTCATTGGGGCACTATTAGAAAAGTGACTGCCATTAACACATTTTTATGTATAAAAGGGTACAGAGGAATAATGGCTACTTTGAGGACTCAGTAGTAGAGCCCAAAATAGCAGCTAGGGTTCTCAGCTTCTTACTCAGTATCTGAACCAGTTTCTGCTGCTATGATTTAGCATAGCTTGAAAGTGGTACTGATGTAACAATTATACATCTCTCTGAAGGAAGGCACAATGTATGGGTAAATCTATTATCAAAGGAGTAAAAAAAAAAGTCTTTATGATTGTATTGCAGTCTGGTGGGTTAACACTGAGAAGGCACCAGAAGCCCCTCAAGCTGCTCTATCACTGTCTCTCCTCAGCAGGACAGGGGTAGAAAATGCAACGAATAAAGCTCTTAGGCTCAGACAAGGATAGGGAAATTACTCAGCAATTACTGGTGGGCGAGACAGATTTCACTTGAGAAATTAGTTCAAATTGTTGCCAATAAATAACAGAGTAGTATAGTGAGAAATTAAGTTAGAACCACCTTACCATGCTTCCTTTCTTTGTGGGCTCAACTTCACTTCCACCTCTTCTACCTTTGCTCCCTGAGCAGCACAGGGGGAGTTAGGATTACCATCAATCCATGACTCTTTTTCTCTGCTGCTCCTTCCTTTTCACACTCTTCCCCTGCTGCGACACAAGTCCCTGGCACAGAAGACAATTCCTCACAAACTTGTCCTTGTTCTAGTTTGGACTGCTTCTCTCTTGCAAGTGCTGCACAGCATTTTTTCACACTTTGTGAAGTACTTTCCCAGAGGTGCCACACACACAGATGATGGACTCAGCTTTGGCCAGTGTTACTTCCATTTTGAAGATGACTAAAAGGGGCTCTGCCCAATATGGAGCCAGATCCTGGTTTCTCAAAAGAAGTTAAGTGACTTCTCAAAAGAATCCAGCACTGCAGACTCTCTGCTACAGAAGCTTTGCCAGGTAAACCAAAAACACACAGCAAGGAAAAATGTGACCTCCAATGATTTGCCTAGTTTTTGTTTTATTTCATTCTGGGTAGAAAAAATTATCAACACCTTCAAAAAGGATAAGTAGTCAAAATCATCTTCATTTTCACACTAGTGAAATCATCTTCATTTTCACACTAGTGAAATATCAATGGAAAAAAAATGAGTAAATTGTAGCTGTACATGTGTGTTTTGAAGTCCTGTGTAAAAAATACTACAAAACTTTTCTTTGGAAGATGGAAAACACATGAAATAAAATGTATTTAAAACTTCTGTAATTTAAAACTTTCAGAAAAAAACTTGTCTTTAATCTTATTCTAAATGGGTAAATTATCTTTGAAATGTTGCTAGTCTAGCCTTTGACTTAATATTATGTTTCAATTTTTTAATTCAATTTTTTTTAGTACTCTGGGACAAAGCAGAACATTGTAGCAAATACTGCAGAGTGTTATATGTTCAGATCTTTAATGACCATTTTAGTTACACTGGAATATTTTCCATTTGTGGTTTTAGTAGTAATTTCATTTTTTCTGTGTGGAGCCTATGCCTCAAATATTTCCATTTATCTTCCCAGTTGCTCCACAAGATGATTGCACTGATTCTCAGTGTTTCTTCTGGGACATGATGGCTATTCCCTTGGTAGCACATTGCTTAATCCTTGCCTGTTCTCTCTGCATTAAATCTAGGAGACTTTAGAGCCACGAATCTGAATGCTGAAGTAATTCCCAGTTGGTTTCATTTACATTGGAAGTAAGTACTTTATGTTGGCTCTTTCTATCTTGGCTGAGGCAATTTGCACATGATACTCATTTGGCTTCTCAAATAAGCTTTAACAAACTGGAAAATAATAAGGGGCATTTTGTGACTGGTTGTTAGTGATATCACAATGCTGAAATTGGGCTCACTGAGGAAGGTATGTGGAAGGTAGTAATTGAAGTATATAGAGTGATATGATATAACCTTAGTGATAAAAAGATTTTGTAAAGGTTAATTAAAAATATGTTTCCTAAAAATATTATAGTAGTAAAATATTCAAAGAGGAAAAGTGTGTTAGTAAGACAGCTTGTAATATCCTTGCTGCAAATTCTTCAGTGGCTCTTCACAATAGAAAGATTTCTAATCTGCATATTGTAATCGATAATTTGTATATGTTACAGTGCCTTGGTTGTCCTATCTGAAGTCCCAGAAGATTTTTATTCTTGCTTTTTCTCTGATGATTTACTGAATTTTCAGTCCCAGTTTTATCTAGTAAATATTTGATACTAAAGCAGCCTAAACTACATTTTCTTTCAAAAAAATTTACATGGTTCTAATTTTTTAAAACATAAATATATCTGTATTGATATTTTTTTATGTCATTTGTGGTGGCATGTTACCACATCAAACATCATCAAAACCTATCTTGAACTTTGCTGCCTTATTTTGTTAACCAGCCTTGCTCAGTAGCTGTCTCTGTTACACAGACCTTGACATCAGAGTTAGAATGATCCTTGCAGTTAAACAACTAAATAGCAGCTAGGCTCTTCCTTCTAAATTGAGTCTATCAGGCCACCAGGATGGTTCCAAGTGTTGTGCAAAAAGTCATTGATTTATGCTTAAAAACAATAACTTCATACAAGAGTCCCTTCTGCTAGCTGTTTTCTCTATAAAGACTTATTAGAAAAAATGTATTTGATTTAACAGCTCTCTGAAGGCCAGATGTATTTTCCCATCCCTTTATGAAAAACAATGCAGTCACTTATGAATAGATTCTCCACTTGGGAGGGCATGCATGAAATGACACCCTTCCTTTGAGATTCAATGACTGGCTGGAAGTTCTGAGAGGGAATGCATCTGGAAAGATGCACTCTAAGCCACTGTGCCCATTCTTTTGACCAAGATTGGAAGAATTTATCCTTTCAGGACACCAGAGTATTGTACCTCTGTCACTGGAGCAATTCCACAACAGAGATAAGGAAAATGACCTAGTGTTAATTCTGTACAAACCTACAGAAACTCTATAGATTCAAATACACACAGGTATTCCTAGTAAATCTAATTGGACAGAAATCTCTCCACATGCTTTTTATAAGTCCTTTAGGAAACATATTTATAATATTGATGGAAAGAAGTACTCACTGTCTATCGTGTGATGTATCGGCAAGCAGCCTGTAAGTAGCTTATATAAAGCTGACCTATGGTTGTCCTTAATAATCACTGATTTGGGAAATGTAATGTTCTCATATCTGCTGAAATATAATTAAGACTTATTCTAAAATAATTGCATGTATCCTCACTTATCTGGGTGTTATCTTGTTCATATCTTACTGATGCAAATTTGAGATGCTTCAAAATTATAATTTGAAAGGCTGCTACCAGACCCACAATCATGATTGTGTAAATCAAAATTCTACATGTATTTGTCAGAGGTAAGAATTCAAAATTTGACTAAAAATCATAAAAAAGCTTAGGTTAAAAAGACCTCTAATCTAACCTCAATGCAGGGAAATGTCAGTGCAAACATGCAGTATGGTCTGTGCTGGGAAAGTTACTTTCTTCCATAGAACTGAGCTTTTCTATCCTTCACCAGCTGAACAGAAGGTCAAATAGTTTTGATATGCATTTGAACTTTTGAATAAATATATTTGTGACTCTTAGATGACTTCAATTTCTATGAAGAGTCATGCAGCCAATTTGCCAGCAATGAACATTCACAGAAAACATATGTCAGTCTCCAATCCTAATTTTCTGCATATGAATATTTGAACAAGGGGCAGGACACAAAGCCCATTGTAATCAACCAGAAAGACACCCACTGACTTCAGCTGCCTTTCTTTTATTGGTTTCTGCAAACATTAACTTAATTTTCCAGTCAGGGAAAAGAAGTTATGGGGCTTTTAAAAGTTTATTTAAAATCTGCCTAATCATAACTGATTTAGAAATGTATAGCATTCTCTGAAAAGAATTTGATATTTTATTGAACTCAGAGATCAAAAGTATATTCTCTTGCATAGAAAAAAACCAACTAAGAATTCTCTGAATATTTAATTGGCAGACCGGACCCACATTTTCATTATTATAAACAATTCTGTTTATAATGTTTTGTTTATGTAGAAGCTTGAGACCTGTTTCCTAGAGCCACAGTGGTCTTTACCTCCTAGTAAACATTGTAAATGTTCTTAGACTTTTACTTTTGCATTAGTGATTCTTTAACTGCAGATAAGTCCTTAGAGTAGATCTGCTTTAATTTCCTTGTATTGTAGAGATTCTTCTTCAAATATGGTCAGACAATGTTATTGTACTAATTCTCAATGAAATTAAGAATCTGTTCTATTGAGTGATCCAGATCTCTTAAAAAAGACATTGAGAATAATATCCCACTGTCAGCTGTCGGGAGTAAAATAACTGAAAGCTGCTGTCTTCCTTGCTGGTGGCTCCAGTCAGTTCTCTGGACCAGCCATCACAATTCTCCTTCCTGTGCTGCTGCTTCCAGCTGTACAGAGTGACCTTCCTGCAGCAGCCTCTCATGTGGACCTGGTGAGGGAACCAAGCTGTTCCAGCCAGTAACTTTGTACGTTTACTTCTGGCAAAAGTGAGAAAACAAGACCTTATACATTGAGGGGAAACAATGCTCAGTTTGATTAAACAGTTTTTCAAAACTGATTAAATTAGCTGCACCTAGGTTGGTTTTTATGCTGGGGCTGGAACAGATTAGGGGTGTATAAAACTTTACATACCAACAAAAATTACTCGTCATAAAATGAAGAAGCTGTCACCAGTGCTGACTCTTTTTTTCTATTTTTTTGTTTTTCCCAATGTTTCCTTTTTATATAGTACTAAATCTATTTCCCTGACTCTCTTGTCAGATGAAAAATTGTTATGCTCTTAATTTTCCATGTGCAATTAAACAACTTTCCTTCAAA
>VYXF01011906.1:1594536-1608357 GCA_013397295.1 Polioptila caerulea
GGAACCAAGCTGTTCCAGCCAGTAACTTTGTACGTTTACTTCTGGCAAAAGTGAGAAAACAAGACCTTATACATTGAGGGGAAACAATGCTCAGTTTGATTAAACAGTTTTTCAAAACTGATTAAATTAGCTGCACCTAGGTTGGTTTTTATGCTGGGGCTGGAACAGATTAAGGGTGTATAAAACTTTACATACCAACAAAAATTACTCGTCATAAAATGAAGAAGCTGTCACCAGTGCTGACTCTTTTTTTCTATTTTTTTGTTTTTCCCAATGTTTCCTTTTTATATAGTACTAAATCTATTTCCCTGACTCTCTTGTCAGATGAAAAATTGTTATGCTCTTAATTTTCCATGTGCAATTAAACAACTTTCCTTCAAAGACCCATCATGACATATGTAGAAATCATGGCAAACTAGATAAATAGGTAATGAATATCCTTATGTTTCACTGGGATTTCCACTCAGCTTTACTAGTGCTGAAAGAATTTCTGGAACAATTCCCTCTAGGAATGGAAAACTCTCAAACACTTATGTTCAAATGGGAAAAAGTTCATAACTGGGAACAGCTAAGGCAGGATGGGTCCTTCAATCAGTTTCTTATCATGGTGTTTTGGGCACACTGTTTGTGGGCATCAGACATGAAGACAGGGTATTTGAAAAGTTGAAAACTTCAAAAAAGTTCAAAAGTTCAAAAATTTTTTAAAGCAAACGTTTCATATTTTGAGTGAAAAATTACACTTTTCACACCAAACAGGTCTGTTATTCCTTTCCAAGAAGATGAGGAGGAAAAACACCTTCTCTCTTTCTAATGCACACATTTATGAAGAAAAATGCTTTTATTCGGACTGTGGATGAAAGAGAAATGGATTTAAAATCATCCTGGACTGGCTTAAACAGAGAGGCAGACCTCTTGATAGATTACATGTTGTTTAAATAAACTCATCCATTTTTTATTGTATTCATCTAATAGTTTACATTTTAAGAACTGAGTACTGGAGACATATTTCATCTTGCTAGACCCATGAGAATGGGATTTTTATAACAGTTTTTCTCCATTAGTTTTTTTTATATGATACTACTCTACAGAAAATTTAACCTAATGAAATGGAGGCTTTCTATTCACCTACTCTGGCAGTCATTTATTTAGTACTTTTGATTAATTAAGGCTCAAGCTTCAAAATCATAAATAAAAAGTTTTCAGAAGTTTTGTCTAACTCCATTAAACCACATAAATCACCGTTACTGGTGCTTTCTCAGAAGTACACTGCTCTACAAACTGGAGCTGTTTGCTCTCTTATCTGGTAAAATTTGTATGTTATTATGCAGTTAATCATTAAGCAAATGTATAGCACAGAAACTTCTAAAATGAAGTAATATTCTGATGTGAGTGTTGTTGACTCCATGCATTACTTATATTCGAATCAACTTGATGGTGTTTCCACAAATTCTGAGTGGAGATGAGAGCAGAACTGTGGTTTCTATATTTGTAGCCTATATTTGTTTACTGTGACGTAAAAAAAAAGATATATGTTAAGACTGTGGAACTTCTAATTACAAAATATTTTTACATAAAAATAGTCAAAACAAACAAAGTTACTGTTTTGAAGATTACATCATTCAAAGTGTAATCTGGCAGAGATGTAGACTGCAGTTCTACCTGAGTGTTTTTACAAGCATTCTGTGGTACTGCATAAAGACAGAATTACAGGAAAAAGTTCCTTTTAGTTCCTTTTAAATTCTAGGTTGAAGCCTTGAAGTTTCTGATCTATCATCACTTCAACTTTTTTTTGTATCTTTCTAGTTTGCATATCATACCCAATCCCTCTGAAGTCCAAGCAACTTTCTCTCTTTTTAGTTATTTGACAACAACCCATAGGAAGAAGTGTGACGTATCTGTAGAATCACAGGAAGAGCCAGACACAGAGGTATGACTATAGTTATTATCTCAGAAATTTTAAGTTTTTCATGGGGTTTCTGCCTGCCTTGCACCAGCTATACTGGCTTATGCCAGGTAGAGACAAAGCCAAGATTTCCAGCATAATCTGGCAAACCCAGCTTCAGTACTTCCTACCTGGTACAAGGACCTGCACTGAGCATGGGCCATCCTCAAAAAAGGAGTAATTTTCTTTTGATTCATACTCCCCTTCTTGTTCAGTGTCATAAAGGCAATCTTCCATATAATTTTCCCCTAGCATTAGAAAATGAAATTTTCTTTCCATTCATGATGAGTGCCTGAGAAAACAGAAAGAATCAAGCTCATTTTTCATCAAGGTACTTTTGGGAAAGTGGATTCCCTACTGTTCTAGCAATAATATTTCAGACAGGTTAACCCTGAAACTTTCCTATAAAGTGCAACAAGCTAAACCTATCAATCAGAAAATGCATAAGAGAAGGAGATCTCAGAGGAGAAAACACATGAGAAGAATCTCTCTGAGACCTCTCTTTTGCTCTAAGGGAGCAAAAAGTGCTATTAGCATTTGCATTAAGGGGACTTATCTGAGGACTGGAAAGCTTCAGTGTCTGTGACTCTGGCGAAATGATTTGACCTTGGCTGGACAACAGATCCCCACCAAGGCCGTCTATCACTCCTTTTCTCAGCAAGATAGGGGAAGAAAATAAGACAGAAATAAAATTCTTGTAGGTTGAGATAAGGCAGTTTATTAAAGTAAAAGCAAAAGGTTACATGTGTACAAAGAAAGAAAAAAACACAAAAAATATTTTAGTTTTTGCTTCCCATCAGCAAGTGATGTCAGACCTTTGGTCAGGTTTGGGTCAGCTGTCCTGGCTGTCCTCCTCCCAAGATTTTGCCCACCCTCAGTCTGTTGGTGAGAGGGGAATGTTGGAGATACAGCACTGATGCTGTGGAGCACTGCTCAAGGAGCAGTTATTTGTACACAGTTTTCTTTCTTACAGCAATACTACCTCAGTTTTGTCAAGAAAGGAAGAGTTTTAGTAAAGATTATGAAAAATGGGCATGTGGGAGCCTAAAATGGTAGACATAGTCAATGGGAGACCAAAGCATTCATTTATATATCGACTTCCATTATTTGTGTCCAACATGAATTTGTTTCTGTGTAAACAGTTACTAATACATCTATTTAACAACTGAGATTGTCAGTAGCTGTGTCCATGGAATGAAACCAAATATTTGGTTCTTTCAGCAAAAGTAGTGAGCAGAAATCAGTGATACAGAAATCAGTTTCTCCATAAAAGTTGTGTCTACACTTTTTTCTGTAGACATCATTAACTATATGTGGATGCAACCTGACACATAGTCTAGAATTCAGACTTTTGTCTATTTGGCTGTATTCTGTGTCTCAATCTGTGTAACTGATAAAGCATAAGATGCTCTTATCTCAGGGCAGAATGATGTGCAGTTCTGATCATGGCCAAAAACATTACAAACTTTCTCCAAAATTACAGAAATGTAATATTCTTTGAAAGGAATTTTTGAGATTAAGATTCTTTTTGAGATTAAACCTTGACAGGAGCAGACATATAAAAATATAATGCCCAACTTCATTGCAATGATCAGGCATGTACTTGTTATTTGGTGACTTAGCACACATTTGTTTGCTGCTTCTTGTACCTAAATAGATTTTTCTGCATTTCTCTCTCAGGTGGCTTTGGGGGAAATTTCAACTCTTTCCAGTTGCAATGTATAACTGTGCACATAGAACACTATGTTTCATTTCAAGCAATCAGTTTTGCTTTGGCTTTAGCCTGTTTGGATTAAATCTGAATTTAAGGTTCAACTTCAAACCCAACCTTTTTATCCTTTCTTGATTAGTTTAGTTTATGTTCTTGCTTAGCAGCGGGAGATTAATTCAGATGTCTGCTCCTACTCCAGTGCAGGTTCAGCTCAGCCCTGTTTTTGCTCTTCTTTCTTCCCTCCCTTGAGTCTACATTTATACTCCAAAGCTGTTTTAGGCAGAGAATTCTGTGAAGCTCTTCTATCAGACCAAGGGTAAATGAGCCTGAAAATAAATCTTTCAGCAGATATAGGAAGTTCTGTGATCAAGTTGGACTCCAAATAAATAGCAGTGCTGCTTTTCTACACATACATTTAATAATGGTTTTGAAATGATAAGTTTTACTATTAAAACACAAAGCTTTATGAAGTTTTAAAAGGCTCTAATTTTACTGATAAAATGGAAATGAACAGTTTTATCATTGCAACATGAAAAATGAAGACTCTCAGAAAATTCTGGTCATTGTTTCTTGAAGAAAGAATGTCATTCCACTCTTTGACTTACTTTATGTGTCACTGCACACTCATTTTCATGTGTAGTTTATGTACAATTTCTGTTTAGATTCAGCAGCACTCATAGAGATGTAGGTAGGTAGTCAGGAATAGAGGAAATTTAATGAGGTTTCTTATCATATGAAATGTCCTGCTGTCTAAGGGGAAGTTAAGACCACTGTTTAAAAGAGAGAAGGCTAAGGGAAGATCAAGTTATTGTCTTCAACTAAAGGGATCAGAACACAGAACCAGGATTCTTTCCTACAGCAAAAGGTCAAGAGGCAACTGTCACAAGTTGCAGGAAGGGAAATTCCAACTAGATACATGGAAGAAATGAAAAAATCACCCTTTTGTGCTCAAGAACTGGAATGGGTTCCCCAGGGGGATTTTGGTTATCTGCATTCTAGAAGTATTCAGAGCTTGTCTTGAGGTACCTGCTCTAACAATAGTTTTGGTCCTATAGCTGGGACTAGATGATGTTAGGACCACTGTTGGAACAAGTGGTTCTTTCCAAACCAAATTACTGTACAAAATTAAGAACACAGAGGTAGAACAAGTATGACAGAAACCTTATTCACTTTACCACTTTGTAGTGTTCCACCATGTAGCAATATTAGGAAAGGACAACCTCTGCTGTGGACTCTGGTTCCTTAAGAACTGTCAGAATGTCCAGCACCTGACATCTGTTCCCTGCTGTTGGAAAGAAGATTCTGTTTGAAAAAAATGATCCATAGATGTGAGGGTCAGTCCCAGCAACAGAGTGAGATACCTGAACTTCTGTATTTCGAGTGTAGGTTTACTTTTTGAGTTTGATACCTCATCATCTGGCACAGCCAGCTGTCTCATTTACCTAAATCTAGGTGTCTATCCCATTCCAAGAACCCTTGCTGGTGTCTAGATTCTGCTCCAGGAGTGGCCACCTGTGGAACTTATGTCACATCTGTCAACTTTGTTTTGAGGCAGTTAAGATAAATTTATTGCATAATGACCACATCCTGTGGCTGCATTTGCAAGCATTTGATATATGTATTTGTGTAGGAAAGTCTTTCTTTGGTCTGTAGATGGTAAGTCTCTATGCTGGAACACAGACATATTCCTGAGAAGAGAGCTGAAGAGAACTCTGAATCCCTCAGGCATTGGATTTAGCCCTTAGTCTGCATTAGTTCCATATGCTAGTGGGGTTTACAGCAGGAGGAGAGAATTAATGCATTCCCACCTCCCCAGGTGTCTTTCAGATTGCTCCTGTTTAGATGAGTTTGCAGCTTTGCCTCAGCTGCAACCGACACAAGGGACAAAATCTGGGCTTACTGGTATTTTTCATTTTGATAAAAAATAAAAGCAAACATTTTCTTTCTTAAACCACAAGATAAATTGCTTGGCATCCTACTTACAGAAGTAGGATTATATACCTGTGCATACCATGCTATAACTAAATTGTGTTTCTTTAAAAGTAACTGTATCTGAAAGTATAATTCTCCAAAACCACCCAAGTTTTTTTCTACAAGTCTAAAGGTTTAGCTAAGGAAACAGAATATTTACTGGGAGATGTTAGTGTTATGTCTCCAGGATCTTTGACTCCAGAAGAGCAGACTGACCTTATTTGAAATTGTTTAAAGAGCAACATTAACATTGATTGCAGAAGTAGCCTTAGAAGGAGCCTTTAATCCTTCCTTTCACCTAAAAGAAAATAGCATACTACTAAATGGTGAAATCTACCTAAGCAAGACAAATGAAAAAATGGGTAAAATATTTCAGAATGCTTAAGAAAATGTTTTATTTTCATAATGTGTAGAGGCGTTGGTATGACTTTATGTCCTAGATACCATTTCACAGCAGGTATGAATTTCCATCCTATGCCTTTTCACCCATTTGGCATCTCAGAAGGCATATAAAGCATTCAGTCCATTATGCATTGGCTTAAAATAGTTACAATCTGAGGTCAAAGATACAACTCACATTAAAAAAAAATAGACTCAAAAATGTCTTTGAATCACCCATAAATGTACAAAATGGCCCGATTCCTGTGAATAACCTCTCCTGTGAATTTTCAAGTTTTTCCTTCTTAAGGTAATGACACTGTAAGAAATGTGTTTTGCTTTACATGTCAGTTCTGCTCTTTCAGCCAGGTTGAGTACCAAGTGTGACCAGAGGAGCAGTTTGTGAAAAGATTCTTGTTTCATGACTGCATAAAGATTCAAGTCTTTCCATTTAACTGAGTAACCAAAACTGTAGTGTAGGTCAGGTACTTTAAAAAAACCTTATATTTCTGAGACTTAAACAACATCAATATTTTCAGGTAACACTGGGTGAGCAGGATTATCCAGTAACTCAGTGGTCTGCAGTAGTAGTTACAGGATGCTCCTCAACCAGTCAAAAGGATTTTGTAATACTTTATACAGCAAAATACTAATGAAAGGCAGTATACATCAGTCTAGTCAGAAAAGACATCCCTTTTGCCCTCAAAGCACTAGAGAGCAGAGCCATGAAGAACAAATGTAACAAAAAGTTAGTTTAGTTTAGATGTGTTACAATCCAGGATTTTGCTGTCATTCATGGCATGTACTGTTGTAGAGTTCTCCAGAAGGAAAGTAAGAAGTTGTTTAGCTTCTGTTGCAGTGTGTGACATGCAGTGAAGCAACATAGGGGGAGAAAGGACCAAAGCATATTCAGACAAAAAGCCTAACTAGATTCTATTAAGATCAACTGTCTTGAAGAAAGAAATAATGAATATTTTTAGAAAATTCCTGTAGGAAAATCATCTGCCTGGATGCTTGCATTATGGCTTATCATGTTTGAAACTGAAGGGATGCCTGGTGAAACACCAGAGACTCAAACACTGGGGCCCTTCTCCAAGATTTCTTCCTCCTAGAAGCAAACTCTTACTTTTCTTCTTGGCCTTATGCATTTCTAGACATTGCTGTACAACGATTCAATTTCAGTA
The DNA here is from genome assembly GCA_013397295.1 of Polioptila caerulea. Taxonomy (NCBI): domain Eukaryota; kingdom Metazoa; phylum Chordata; class Aves; order Passeriformes; family Certhiidae; genus Polioptila; species Polioptila caerulea. The sequence continues at coordinate 1,601,723 of VYXF01011906.1, forward strand.
GGAAGATGGTCATTGCTTTAGTCAAAAGTGTAGCCTGGCGCACCTCCTTCAAGCCATCAATATGAAGTTTTGAAAAATTTTCTCCCTTGGCTTAGGTTTCAGCATATTGCATATTTGGGGGTACAACATATTGCTACGTACTTTTTTATAGACAAGAAATGATGCAATTTTAGGTATGATTTTCAGTTAGATCTTGATTGATTAAAAAAACCAAAACAAACAAACAACAAAACCAAACCCAAACTATAATGCACTGTGCTTTACTGTATTACCTGAATGCATGTATAAACTCTGAAAGGCAAAGAGAAAATATCAGAATTCAGATATTTTTAATAGAAGACTATTGCCTGTTACAAGAATCAGTGTGTCTATGTTTACTAAACAGTAACATACCCTGCCTACTTCAAATATGAATAATAAGAGTAGAAGATAAGGTTCTGAGGTGTGTTAGCAGGTAAGATTGCAGCTGCATTTCATACTAATGTTTTCTAAACTATTACAGAATAACTTACAGAGGTAGGTTTTTAATAATTGCAAATTTTCTTCAAGCTCTCTCACTCAGTTTTGTAATTTATTATAATATAATAAATTATATTTATGTATTTTTTCTCATCAAGAGGAGGTTTTGATCAACTTTTGATCTTCAGTAATTCAGGAACAGTTAGTTGCTTCTCACATGTTGCTTTTTCAGAGAAGTTGAGAGGAAATGTAGCATTCTAAAGATGCTCATTAGCTCCAGTTTAGCATGTTTGGCAAGAGCTATGAGGAAAAGGTTTCAAAAGAGAATATAGAAGCTTGGGAAGGATTCTGTATTCTAGATTACAGACATTAAAAAATTGATGGGATAGTTAGGCATATAGCTGCTTCTTGAACTGACAGATTTGGTTGATAAATAGCTTTGTGTGGAGATAAAAATTTAAGAACATTTATATTTTTTCTCATAGAGGAAAAACATGAAAACCACAAAATTTATCCTGAGAACTGTGCAAATTATATTCTGTGGACCTACTTGTATTAATAGGGAATTCTTGAGACAAAATGTTTGGAAAAAATTGTTATAAAAATTGATGTGGGAATTTTAGTATGTCATGTTTCTTAACTATGGAGACATTTTATCAACCTATTCACTGCAATTATTTATTCTGCTGCGTGAACTGAGTTCAGGCATCTGCAATATGAAAGTGTTTAGAAGAGAATTGGTTTCTTATTTCTCTTATTGAACATTGCTAGTTAATAGCTTTTCAGAAGGTATATTTACACACACAGACACACAGGCCTTTTCTCCTTCCTTTTAAGAAACTACATGAAAGGGTAACAGACATAGATCTAGCTAACTCCTTTGAGGGTGCTTCAGGGGTAGTTTGTGTTGCATTTTGTGCAGGAATTTTCCAAGGTGATTTCTATGGTAACCTTTATTTGCATTCTTTCAAATGATGGTAAATTCTGACACATTCCATTAAATATTGATAGCAGTGTTTCATCTGCTGGAAACCCACATGGGAATATTTAACTTTATCTATTGTCTGAGACTACTCTTTTGTATCAGCAAGCTTTATACATTTAAAATGTTAATTAGATTTTTATAACCATTTTTATCGTTCTGCTCTTCATCTAGATTGCTCCAAACACATTTATTTACAATTCCAAAATGGTTCCATTAATATTCCACAGCATCTTACTCAGAGATTAGCTTAATAGCAAACCTCAAAAATGTACTTAAAGGCCTGTGAAACACCTACAGAATCACAATACTGCAAATTTTTTTGGCTAAGTGATTTGTAAGATCTGATTTTAAGGAAAAGAGACAAGCCTGAAAGAGAAAATGGCATAATTAGTTTCAAAATTGCATTGGTTTCTCAAACATGAAACAGTAGTGAAACTGTTTACATAAAGGATTTTTTTATTGGTGGGGTGGAGGGGGGTAAAGTAGGCTAAGAAAAATGGAAAAATAGAGTACAAGTAATTTTATCTTCATGAGTGACACATGAAATATCTCCAAAGAATTAAAAAACACTCCCAATCCTCTGGAAAAATAACCTTGCATCACACTAAGGATTATGTGTTCATTTTCTATTAAACAGTGTTTGGGGATCTGGCTGGTGACTGTTTCCTTATGAAGAAATTAGCAAACATGAATTTGTGGCAGAGGCTCTGAACCGCCACCGTTTCGTGTTTCGCATCGCTGCTTACACATTTGAATAGTAAATACACGCCGGATTTGAAGCACCACTAGGTAAAGAGGGCACCACTGCTGCTCACCAGCGTGCAGCTGAACAAAGAGCCAGCATCTGAACAAGTGGTAACAACACAAGTTTAAATTGCGGTGACCTTTTGTTATTTGATCTGCTGGCCTACAGGTGGGAAGTTGCACAGTAATGGGGAACTTCTGACCTGCTCTGCACTTTTGAGCATGTTCTGTGCTGTGAGGTAATTACAGGAGATGCTTTTAGAAAATTGGTCCTAATATCAAGGTTTTCTGAGTTCCATTAAGGTCTGGAATCAGAAATCCTTGTGCTGAGACAGAAAATTGAAAATATTTGATTCGAAGAATGGCTTTGTGAAGAGAAACAGCACTATACATGATTCTAAGCAGTGAAACTACAATTCTTTTGAGTTGTTTACTTCCATAACCCACCCCCAAACCATCTCAATTACAGATGCACTGCTAGTGGGAGCTAATCTGTTTGTAGATCTCATACAAATCACGGATTGCATAGATCATGTAACACTCTCTTTAATATCTATGCATTATTGCTAAGAATTCCTAGTCTCTACCCAGTTTAGTGACACATCCTCCTCCCTTTTTTTTTTTTTTTTTCCCTCCCCAAAACTATCTTGCTGCGATGATCATTTTGGAATATGTTGAAAAGTCAATGGTTACAACCTTATACTATGCGTTTAGAAAAATCCTTGGAAGTTGTGTAATGCTGTAAACAGTTCTATCCAGGGTCTCGAGGCTACCTTCAGTGCTCTTTAATGAAAACCCAACTGTACTTCTTTCATGATAGTGCACAACTGTTCAGAGCAAGAATAGAACATGTCCCTTTTCTTCCAAGACTGATTAGGGATAATATAATGGAAAAATTGGGAGGTGAAGGGAGTGGCACAGGGATGGGGGAAGTGAGGTAGGAAAGGAAAAGAAGGAAACCTAGAGGTAAAGGAAAATAGAAGGAAGAGAGAAAATACTGATATAGGTTTGTGTTGCCAAAGTTGATTAATGCAAATGAGGTGGCAAGTTTCCAGTGCAAATCCAGGTTAAGTACTGTTAAACACTACAACAAGGCTCAGAATCAGATCTCATAAGCCCTGTGGACTAGAGCAAATCAACTGCTGTGGGCACATGGTCCTGGAATCACTGGGAAAGTAATTCTAAATATGCCATTGAATTGCACTCCATATTCTGTGAGGGTTATTGCTGTAGGAAGAACACCAAACTCAAGATGACTTCATTCTACACACAGCTCAGGTAAATAACCTGTGCTCTATAGAGCATAACAGAGACTGCCCAAGTTCTGAACAGGAGCCAACATGGTCCAGCAGAACCAGGGCTGTGCTGTTGCTGTACCCTGGAGGATCAGAAGGCGTATCTGCCTGGTTCTGATGTGCTAAACTGTTGAGGAGTAATATTGCCTTCCTCAGCAGTAATGAGTTTGTGCTTTGTCACAGAGTTGACCTAGGGCTTGTAACTTTGGGCTCAGTGTTAAAGAATATAAAAATGAGTCTGAATATAAAACATAGCGAGTCCAGTTTGGTTGCACCTGCGTTAATGAAATTTGATGGATCTGAACTGGACCTGTTCCACTTTCCTCTATTGCAGTATCTTTCCCTTGCAGCTCACCAAGTGGCACCTTCACTCTGAGCAGTGCTCACCATGTGGACAAGATGTGCTTTCTAGCTAACTAGCTGACCAAAATGAGGGGCAGGTAAAGGTGTCTTGCACATTTCATCAGTCTTCAGGTCCATAGCTAGTCATTCCTCTTGTAGCTTATTGATAACTGACATGTGCAGTATAACCATTTTGTTCATGAAATAGACTAACTATCCTAGAACCAGACCCTAAGCTTTTGAAGCCATTGAGAAAAATACTACTAGTTTCAATAGGGACAGAATTTACATATTGCTTTTTCAAAAGAAGAGGAAAATTGTTTTAATTCTATACTCACACAGGAATAAAAGGACTCTGGCAGTTCAGAATTCAATGAATGCAAAAAAATATTTTATATGTATATATCTTATAATCAAGACATGAAATTTAGTGGCTCCATGAAATCATGTCTTGTTGTGAGGCATAAACAACAGTTGTTTAGTGGGATTTGGTAAAAAACACTGCCACGAAAGCGGAGTAAAAAGTTGCTACATTTTTAATCTAAAAAGTTTAGAAGCCATGTTTTGTCTAGCACATAATTCTAGAATTAAGCTATAAGAACTTCATTTATTCCCCTTCTTCAGGAAAGGTTCTTGGGTGTTCCCATGTAAACCTGAACATATATTAGTCCCTTGAAATCTATATTGTAGGGGCTCTCCCCCACCCACAATGGGCCACAGCTGTGACCATCACTTCGACCAACAGACATCAAAATTGCAACTATTAAATCTCATTGCTGGCTCCAGAGGCAGTGAGATATTTCCTTATCCTTCCTTTCTCTTTCTTTCTTTTCCCTTTCACGTTTTCTGAAGTAATATTACTATAGATAAGGACAACCAAAATGGCTGCATACCTCCCTTCCATTGCATCCAAAGAGTTCTGAAATACACCAATATAAATATATAATATTTATAAGCCATAATTCAGTGTCATTTCACTCTAATCTACCTTCAAAGGATCTATTAACAAGAACATGAGTTATCCGCATCTTCAGACAGAGGGCATAGAACTAAGGAAGATAATGATGACAGTGCTTTAGGCAGCTACAAAATACTAGAGCATAATAGGGCTGAATCACTGTTAAGTGGTGAAGCTCTGGCCCTCATGTTAAGTTTTCCACTATGGTAACTGAATGAACATAAGATGTGCTGGTTGTACCAAATGCAGAATGGGAATATGTAGCAGACTTCTAGCTGGTGTGAAAATTCCGTCTGCTCTCTTTATGTCCCAAAGCCACATAAGGACAAGACCAGTAACTCAGATCCTTTTCATGTAAGGAAAACCTGAATATGTGAGCCAAAGGTAAGACACAGAAAATTCAGTCACATTTTTGCAAGAGAATCTGGATTTCAGGGTTTCTCTCTTTAGGCATAGCCTAAAATAATTCAAAATTTATCACTGAAATCAAGCATACTTATACATGTGTGCACCTGCACATGTGCATACTAGGTTTCCTTGACATAGACAGAGAGATTTCAGACACTTTAGGGTCTCTGAGACCTCCCCCACAAGACTGCTTTCAGAGCATGCAGTTAAGGAAGACCCATGTTGCCCTGGCTGGAGGATAAGCAGGTTCCTCTACAATGCCTAACATGATTCTTGACAGCTGTTTGTGCAACTGAACCCTGTTCAAGATGTCTGGCTTGGAGAATTCCCTTCTGAAGTCCTTTCTATTATCAGACAAAAGACAGACTTCTGCTTGGGCAAAACAATTCACAAGAGAGATGAACAGTGGGCTTTTCTATGCTCTCTTGGAGGAGTTGTCAGGGTAATGAGATCCCAAGTATAGGCAAGTAGACACCACCTTGTTCACCTGAACAAAATCCTTTGCACTGTGAAGAGATTCAGGGGAATTCACAAGGCGGTGGGAGAAAGGAGGCTGAAGGACGGGATCTGTGTTAAGAATCATCATGTGTTGCTGGTGAGATTGTTAAAAGTTGACCATTTTGCCTATTATTTTCAGGAGTAATAATTTCTTTAACACCAACAGAGAACATTTACATGAACCAATTCAGTCTTCCAAATGCTTTAAAGGGTCAGACCCTATATTGGGATGAAGCAGAGGGAGAGAAAGTGAAGAAAGGGAGATAAAGAGCAGCAGGAGGTAAGGAAGGATTGTCCAAAAGCACAACTACCACCAACAGAATATACATTTTTGCCTGGAGCAGGAGATTTGCATTGGAGGCCGGTATTCATTTATGCCCCTCTGTTGTCCCTAAAGTAAACTCAAATGTTTGTACAGCTCTGCTCCAGCTAGGGAAGGTGGGGGGAGGGGGGGGCAGCTGAAGGATTTATGTAGTGAAGGTAATCTTTCCTTCCCTTTCTCTCTTCCTCAATCCCCAATTGATTATAGACTGCACATAGAGGGCAAAATTAGCAGCTCTGCTTTCCAACATCAGCTCTGGTAATTAATGAGAAGAGCTAATGGTAAAGAGCTGTATGACCAACTTACTGTTTCCCTATACAGATCTCACTGACTGGGGAGATGTTAACTCCTGAAAGGATGGACATCCTGAGCTACAAAGGGAAATTTCATACGTGGCTTTGAAAAGTTGTCAGACTGAATTATGGTCAGTAACCACCCCAGTATCACTGAGTGAGATACCCATGATATTTCATTGGCTCTTAAAGTCATTCAATCCCTAAAATTACTTTTCAGTACCATTGCAATTTTCCTTCCTTCCTTCCTTCCTTCCTTCCTTCCTTCCTTCCTTCCTTCCTTCCTTCCTTCCTTCCTTCCTTCCTTCCTTCCTGCCTTCCTGCCTTCCTG